>ML263467.1:63498-140800 GCA_005239495.1 Nicotiana undulata | reverse complement strand
ATATTGTTATTGTATTCCGCATTTTTTTATTGTTATTGTTGTTCGTTGGCTTGCCTAATCTCGCCGTTAGGCACCCTCACGACCTGGACCGGTTTTGGGTCGTGCCATTGATTATCGTTTTGGGGTGCAACATGACTTTGAGTTTGGAATGTTTTGTTGGAGCTTCTTTTAATTCTAATGGGGAATGAATGGACTCTTACAGTTGGTGGACGAGCATGGGCTCACGAAGGTTTACTAATTTTTTGGTAGTTGTAACCAGGGCAATGTCATTGGAAGATGTCGATATTGAATTACACAGGTGGGCTATCTCCTGGAGTTAGTTAGTTGTAGTGTGGTTTTGATGAAGTTCCTACGAAGAGTTCTACTTTCTACCCAGCGGGAGGTATGTACGACGATGGAAGCTTGGATCGCTTGAAGTAGATGGTACGACTATCAGGAGGTCGAATGTGTGATTGTAGCAGATAATTCAAAATGTTTTATTAAAAGTTTAACAAGCGATTACGAGACATTTGGCGGGTTAACTGTGCGAGATAACGGTAATTGAGATAAAGGAGTCATTGTGGGTTCTGTTGATACCCAATTTTTCCTCAAATTATTTTAAAATTTGCATATATACCTTCAAAATAACCTTTTATAATAACTGGTATTTTTCCACGATTTTTCATATTTTGTTAATTTTCTTTCCTAATTTATTCAGTACTATATGTTCAATAATTATTCATAAATTATATTATAAATAATTTCAAAATATTTTCTAGCGCAATACATCATTTTTAATCCTATTAGGATTTAATTATTTCATAAATTAGCCAATTTGGCATTATTTAATTATAATTACAGTAATTTTATAATTATAGCCTAATTGTACATTTATACCATTTTAAATCACTAATTATCCATTTTATATTTTAATATTAGATAATTACCTTAATTTCATTTATTTAGACTCAATTTCATTTTTTTATATGATTATTAGCTATTTTTTATTAATTATTTATCTATTCTAGTGGGTATTTAACAAGTAGCCACTTTAATTGCAATTTCAGCCTAATTCAATTTAACCCCCAACCCAATTAAAACCAGCCCAATACCCAATCCCAACCTATAAGCCTACCCGACCCAATTCCCTTTTTAATCTGGGCCGTTGATCATTTCTGATTAATGGACCAGATTAATCCTTACCTTAATTAGACCTAACGACTAACCCCCCCCCCCCTCTTCCTCTCATTTCACTCCTCTCACACTATCTCTCTATCTCTCTGTTTCTCTCTAGAGACTTCTGGTCTGTTCACTTCTGATGAGATCTGTTCATCTCCTCCGGCCATCTCCTCGCCGGAAACCTTGAAGGTCTCACCTCCTGCCGTCCTTATGTCTCCATCCCTTACACTTGTGTCACCGTTCAGGGCTCTCAAGTGAACCAGAGGCGGTTCAACTTACCTCTCCGGTCTCATGCCATTTTCTCCGGCCATCTATGGTTGGTCGAGTAATATCTACCCCTTTCCGGTCAAATACCGGTAATGTCTCTGAGTTTCTTCTTCTTTTTTGGGTTCTCCTAGAAACCCTAACTTCGAACCTTCTGATCTTTCTAGATCTGTAACAGATCTATGTGTATTTCAAGGTTTTTACATGTTTTCTTCAAAAACTCTCCTTGTTTTCAAACGGTTTCTTCACTATCTAAAACTAGGGTTTTCTTAAGAACGATTCTTCTTCTGAGTTTTTAGTACTTTCTACTATGTTTGAATGATTCCCTTATGTTTTTCTTGTTGTCTGACTTATTATGCTAAAAAGCCCTAATTTTTAAGCCGTCTCTGATAATATGTTCGTTCAATCTTTACATGTGCTTGTTTCTTATGAAATGATCTGTGTTTTTTGTGATTTTTACCCTATATGCCTTGTAAGGATTTCAAATTCTTGTATATGCTATGTTTATCCCGCTTTGATACGTACTATGCTCTAGTTTGAATCCCAGATTTTGTGTGATTCTTACTTTACCTTGGGTTTTCTGATTCTTAATTAACATATGTTATTTCCAATATTATTTGATTAAGGCTTTATTCACTTTTCTACTATGTGTCCTTTACTGATTTTGATTTCCCTCAAAAAACTGGGATATTTCCCTTTGAATGATACTTTTGTACTAATTCTCGAATTGTTTCCTCATTTGTGAGATGCTTTCCTTAATTAGGATTGATTCCATGTGATTTTGGTCCCACCCGCGATTCTTATGATTGATTTGTTAAAAATTAAATCGTATCCTACCTTATTTATGTGTTTCAACCTGCTGTCAAATAATTAGTATATATTTTCATTATGTGAAATTATGTATTTAGCCTTTATCACATGCTACATGCCTTACTCTTTTTATTAGCTCATGACTGATTCTTTCCTTACGTGACATCAAGTATGACCATTTGAACTAGGACTCTCTAGTTAAAGGGAGTCCAGGCCTGTGATTAATTCTAATAGAATATGATTTCCATTGATTAATTAATCAGTACTTGTTACCATATTTATTATTCGTTTTGAAAAGCTATAAATACTTTACTCTTTCTTTTGATGACACACAGTTCAAGCTCTCCTTCTTACACACAAACATACTCTGTTTTGAACTTTTCTTTCTCTCTTGTTATTTACTTGCTACTCAGTCTGCTAAAAACCAAGACTGAGTAACACTACTACTCTTCTTGCTCTGTTGTATCACTGCTCTGTTTGCACTTCTGCTCTATTGGTCTACATTGTTGCTCTCCTTCTCTGCACATTACTGCTTCTTTACTCTGCATTTACTCCATCATCTAACTGGTATGTTCTCAGTTTAATTTTAAGGTTTCCAAAACAACATGCTTCAGTCTGTGTTACAGTTCCTTTTATTCCTATCATGTGTCTACTTATGGTTTTATCGCTTACCCTGCAATTAGCATGCCTATTTATTAAACTATCTATATAGTTAATCTCTAGTTCAACATGTCTATATGTTCCATTAAAACTTCTGCCCTATCCCATATCCCCTCACCCCAGTACATGATAAGCACGTAGTTCTGAACATAGTATGTACTCTAACACCCCTCAACCTGATGCTATTTCAATCCTGACATGAATCCTTGTGAAGGACTATGCTATGACAGTTTAAGTCTTGTAATACTCTCTTTTTGAGGTCTACTTGTGTGCAAGCCTGTTCCTATGTGTTTCATACTTGTCCCCAATCCGTCATCTCCCTGCTTGTGGTTGCTGAACTTGTCTTAGTTCCTGTTTATTGTTCTGTGTGTGCTGTTTGAATATGTTGGTTGTTCTATTGCCTTACCCTTTTCAAACTATTTTCACTAAACCTCTCCCTTTCTCAAAACTGTTTTAAAACTGTTCTTACTCAAACTCCCCAACACTATGAGCACTTTCACTATATTCTTAGACATTAGGTTCTGCCCCTCTTATGTGAGCATTGCTTTGGGACCCTTGAGCTCACTCTCAACTTTGACACACAAGAGTTGGCCTTTCCATACTGTACTTACTCCATCTTGGCTATGAGATCTAGGTGTGAGCACTGCCCGGGATCCTTTGAGATCCTTAGGGAACTTTGACACACCTGGATCATGTGAAAGGTTGTGAACCAATGTCATTGAGGATCTGGAAGCTTGGGCCTGCTATGGAAGGCTCCCTATAGTTAACTGCTTCTTTTCCTATTTTAGTTATGTAATTCATATTCAAAGGCTTGTAATAATTATTTGTAAAAAACAATTCCAGGGTCACTTTGAAAATGGGTGAGGATATGCATGCTATAGTATAAGTATGGGTAGATATCATGTTTTTCTACATTTATTTTTCTATGTGCGCACTACTAACCATGTCTAGGAATCAAGTATTCCATGCATTTAGATATCATGTCACATAGGTTTATTATATCTGCTTTCCCTTCAGCATATCATCACTCATTGCCTTCACTTAGAAAATCATGTTCATAGGATTAATAATAATAACAAAACTGCTACCATGTGATTCTCTCCATGCATTATGAAAAATCTAATCTAAATCATGCCTTAGAATAATTGTGTTAACAAATCTGCAATCATGATTTACCATTCTATACCCATAGAGATCCTGTTCTAGGAAAACAACAATTAAAATATGTCACTTATGTTGTTCCTGAAGCTGTGCAATAATGCAATAATCCTGTGGTACACCTAGAAATCCTGCTTAGGGTAACAATCCGCTACTAAATCATTCATTTTCATATTTGATGCATCTTCTGAAAAGTATGTTCAAAATACTGTGATTTTATGCACTTAGAAGATCCTGCCTAGGAATTCTGCATATAACCATTCTGCATCTCTGCCTACGCATGTTAGATATCATGTTCGTAGGATCTCATTCCATACTTAGTTTAAAAACATGTCTGAAACAGTCCCATATTCTAAATAAACTGTCAATCAGTCCTTTGTGCACACTTAGGATCACATGCTATTAGGATTGATAATATGGAATCCTTACCAAACCTGTACAACTTCTTGCATGTTATTTTACACCTAGGCAAGCCTTAGGTAATCAATTACAAGAAATAAAACTAGATCTGTCTTTGTGATCATGTTAACTACCAGCATGCTAAAATCAGTAGGCAAGCCTGGCTAGGACTTCCTCTCTGAGTTATGTGACAAATCTAATCTGGTTATTGTCATTAGATATCATGTTTAGGAACTCAATCTGGACACAAATTTGTGTATGGGGCATGTTGTGTATGTGCAATATATGTGGAGGTATACTTGAGCCCCCTTAATTGCTTTCCATGCTCTTCCCTTATGTGCAGTCCTTCCTGTTTTGTTCTTTGTCGCCTTAGCATTTTTACCTTTGAAACTTGAGGGTGTACCTAAAAACCTCCCTTTTAGGATAGTAGTCCTAACTTCCTCCAGGACTAATAGGAAAGCGGCCGGGTAGAAGCATGCAATAGAGTTCGTGACCAATACACGCTTTAATTACCTCCACGGGGTGGGAAAAGGTAGAATATGGATATGATCACTGATGCTTTAATACCACGTGTAGCCCCTCTTTGAGGAGTGTCATACCGGGTATTGCATTGATGTGATTCATATTATCTCAAACCTAGGATATCCTTTACTTTACATGCTTAGACTGTAACCCTTTTCAAAACTAAGTTCTTCTCTAATCATTTTCAGACACCTTGTATGCTTAAGACTTGAATCCCCTCTTATCCGAGCCTTTATTTGTTTGTTCGCTAAGTTGCACAAATTCACAAAGCTATTTGGCCGGGAACCACACTTGTGGATCCTGAGGGGAGCCTAACACTTTCCCCTTGGGATAATTTAAAGCCCTTACCCTATCTCTGGTTAACAACGTAGTTGTAAATGAACCCTTTAGGTGCCCTAACGCACCTCAAAATTGTTAGGTGGCGAATCTTCAAAAATGCAAACCCCCATATCCCAAAAGGAAAGAGTTTTCTCAACCCAAATGTCATGAACCCGATCTACGCAAGGAAAAATGGGGCGTTACAGCATGGCGCCTCTGCTGGGGATTATAGGCTTTTACCATTTTAAATTGTTTCGTGAATTTGTACCTTTATTTTGTTTAATATTGGCACGTTTTCCTCTTCCCTTCTACGTGCAATTAATTGTTTATTTCTTTCAAGTATTTACTCTTCCCCAAAACGGAACTGGCATGTTTCTTTGTTTTCCTTTGTAACTGCTTTAAATTATAACTGTTGCATTTACCGCTTTCTTAACACATGCAAATACATGACGATATGCTTTTAATGCTTATTATTGCATAACCATGCTCCACATTCATACTCCACTCGTGCCAAACAATTACTACAGAAACGCTTGATGAGTGGTTGCGCTCTTCCAATATTATTACCCCCTAAATTTGGAAAGGCTTATTTGCGGTAAAACTAGTCGATTAGCGGTGCAGTCGACGGTTTCGTGCCTTCCCCCTTGAGTTGTCCGCTCAAGGGTACCAGTCTAAAACCCCATAGAAACTTTACTCTATCATATTGTTGCATGCATCATGGTCAGACCTAGTCAAGCTAAAGTGTTGTACGCACGATAGCTTTTAATATAGCCTTATCCAAAAGTCCACCGGGTTTTCCTAAACCCAAACAGACATCATCACGTTCTGTGCATTCATTTGGAGAACTAAATGCTTCATGCTAATTGTTGATATTAAATAGTCGAGTCGGGTGGGGGTAAGGATCTAACTTTATTTTCCTTGCAGAAACATGAGGCATGAAGTCACCAGATTCGGCATGGTCTCCAATATCCACCCAAGATTGTTGAGTTGGTGGGAGGACCTGCACTCCAGTGACAAGGCTCTCGTCAGAAAATACTTAGGCAATCTACCATCTCTCCTAGAAATCCAGCCTAACAACATGATTATAGAGGCTGCTACCCTGTTCTGGGATTGCGAAAGGTCCATGTTCCGCTTTGGGAACATTGAAATGATGCCTTTGTTGGAGGAAATAGGAGGACTGGATGGCCTACTATGGGAAACTCCGGGGTTGCTGATGCCTGAGAACCGCACAGGCAAAGGTTTCTTTTAAATGATGGGTCTGAAGAGGAACGCAGAACTGGTATGCTTAAAGGAATCATACATACTTTTTGATTATTTGTACGAGAGGTACGACCACAACAAATCATATCGTACCTACCATGACGAGTTTGCTATACCTCCCTGGGACACATCCATCGTAGAGTGTTCATCTTCATGTTTTACTTTTTTGGGTTTGATCGTGTTTCCAATGAAGAAGGAGAGAATTCATACCAGACTAGCCATGGTGACTAAGACACTAATGGCAGGGATTGGTGGGCAAAACTTCAGCATTGTGCCCATGATCATTGCAGACATATATCGAGCCTTGGAAAAATGTCAACGAGGAGCGAGACACTTCGAAGGCTGCAATCTGCTACTTTAGCTTTGGCTCATAGAACATCTCCAAAAGGGTGCATATGACAAGGGTTTCAGCGAAGGGCGTGGAATGACCACATTGCTTTCCACCATCGAAAGCGAATGAATTACATCCCCGACATGTTCGCTCATCCTGAGAATGCCAAAGGATGGGTCGAACTCTTTAATAATCTGACTGAAGAACAGGTTCAATGGATGTTCGAGTTGTTTACGACAGGGGAGTTCATCGCCCGTTCCTGATACTGATTGGTCTAAGAGGAACATACCCTTACGTCCCTCTCCGAGTTATGAGACAAGCAGGTAGAAAGCAAGCCATACCCAGGGTTGACAAGACGAGCCATCTTCAAGCTGACTTCCAAAATGATGATAGTCGTCACAAATGCCAAGCCCAACACATGTGGCACTGCAAGATTGTACTAGAGAAGGAGACCATCGAGCCAGACAGATATTGCCGGTTGCGCCCCTTCCTATTCTTGTTGGTTGGAAGATAATTGGGATGGTCTTGGCAAGCAAGGGTACGTTCAAGGCCATAGGGTTAGTTCTTTTCTTTATTATTCCCCTCCCCAAAGGTTAGTTCGTGCACTCTGGCATCATCAGCTTATCGTACAAGATCCAAGGGCCCTCCACCTACTCCTTCTCCTAGTCCTCCTAAAGGCAAGGACAAAGGCAAGAGTAAGATGGAAGAATCCAGCGGCGTCAGGAAAGAGAATATGGTTGAACGGGTAGAGGCCACTGATGGCCGAGGTATTCAGGTCCTAAATGAGAACGTGTCACCACTAGAATAGAAATTGCTAAAATTTCAAGAAGAACTCGATCAGGTTCGAAATCTGGCCAGCCTGTCATTTTCCCTCAATATCCTGAACGTCAATTTCCCAAACGTTCAAAACCCTACACCTCCACAAAATATCCCAAGACAACAAAATCATATCGCACCTCACCATCACACCACTCCGCCAAAGAACCAAACTCTCCCAACACAATGCAAAACTTGCCACACTTCAATCAACACTCCATTACTTATCCCAAAACCTCAGAACCCCACAAAGGACCACTTCCACGCCTATAACAATCCCATATATGTGGAGACCATGCCTCACTCCACCCCGCCTATCCCACACACATCCGAGTCTGATGGAAAGGACATGTTTATCAAGAACTTGGTCGAGGAACTTAGGAAGCTGACCAGCCGAGTTCAGGTTGTTGAAGGAACCAAGGGAATCGAAGGGTTGAATTAAGAAGACCTCTGCATACACCCTGATGTCGAACTTCCCGAGGGATACAAACCTCCAAATTTTGAAATATTTGACGGTACTGGTGATCCACGGGTCCGTCTGAGGAGCTGGTTGGCGTAGGAAAGGATGATAGGATCCACATGAAGCTGTTCATGAGGAGTTTGAAGGGAGATGCATTGTCTTGGTACATCAGCCAAGACCCCAAGAAATGGTCGAACTGGGTGGGTATGGCATCTGATTTTATGGACAGATTTAGATTCAACACAGAGAACACACCAGACGTGTTCTATATCCAAAATTTGAAGAAGAAACCCATAGAGACATTTCGCAAGTATGCTACTCGCTGGAGGTCCGAAGCTGCTAAAGTCAGACCTGCTTTAGAGGAAGAGAAGATGAACAGGTTCTTTGTCTGGGCTCAGAACCCGCAATACTACGAACGGTTGATGAGGATTGAGAATCACAAGTTCTCCGACATTATCAAATTAGGGGAGCGGATTGAAGAAGATATTAAGAGCGGTATGTTCACGAATTTTGAATCTTTGCAAGCAACAAGCAAGGCTTTACAGTCCGGTGGTGTGTCTAAGAAAAGGGGCGTGAGAGCTGTAATGGTTGCACAAAGAGCCAAATCCCCACTCAAATACCAAATTTATCCAACACCTCCACTCACATACCATCAAACCGCGAATTACCAAGCACCCTCACCTTCATACCAAGCTCATCCACCCAAATACCAATCTACACCACCCATCTACCAATATCCACCACCCACATATCAACCTACCTCACCCAGATACTCACAATCCGCTCTTGTTTACCATACTTATAATTCTCAGCCATCTCATTACCAATCACCCCGTACCCGTCAAAACTTCCGTAGACCTCGACCTAATTTTGATCACAGACCTCCAAAACAATATACCGCCATTGCCGAACCCATTGATCAGCTGTATGAGAAACTCAAAGTTGCCGGTTATGTCACACATATCCCTGTTGGCACCTTGAGAATCCTTCTTAGTGGTTTAACCCGAAAAGATCCTGTGCATACCATTCCGGCATGAAGGGGCACACCATCGATGAATGTCGCTCTTTGAAAGACAAGATACAGTCCCTGATTGATAACAAGATCATTGTGGCAAAAGATCCCTCTCCAAATGTTCGCAATAATCCTTTTCCATACCATAAGGGTGGAGGTATCCATATGATAGAAATAGAAGATTATTGGGATCCTGAGGGATCAATCGGGTTGATCGCAGAAGGCGATGATCCAAAGAAACCAGCAGTCACTCTCAACCCGATCATAGTCCAGATTCAACCGTTTGAGAATGATGAGGTAATTATGTCCATACCTCTTGAGTTTGAAGCAGTGCCACCCGCGAAGACACCAGTACTGGTTGAAGTTGAGTTCGTGTCTCGGGCAAATGCACCCGCACCATTTGAGGTTGCAATCTTGCCACCCAATGCACATGTTCCATTGGAAGTAATGGTAGCCGCACCAATTCTAGTGGAGATGTCGACCACGCCGCCCTTCTATACAAAGGCTATCCCTTGGGATTACACAGCCGAGGCGAGAAGGAAAGGCAAGGTCAAAACTGAGAAAGTTGTCGCAGCACAGGGTATGACGAGAACTGGTAGGGTCTATAACCCTGAGCATCTGGCCAAATCAAGCAAGCAGGTTGCCAACCGGCCTCCCCTCATTGAAGTAGGTCTAGATGACCTTTGGAAAAAAGTACAAGCTAAGGAGTATTTGGTCATCGACCAGCTGAACAAGACGCCAGCTCAAATATTTATCCTCTCTTTGCTGCAGAATTTCGAGACGTACAGGAATGCTTTGGTGAAGGTGTTGAACGAAGCGTACGTACCAAACAACATCACTAGTGGGTAAATGGCCAATATGGTGGGCCAAGTGTTACAAAGCCACAAGATCACTTTTCATGAGGACGGGCTGCCTCCTGAAGGGCTGAGCCATAACAAAGCACTTACATCACTGTGCAATACGAAGATTATTTCATCACCAGAATCTTGATCGATGGAGGATCCAGTCTTAACATTAGTCCGTTGATAACACTCAATAAATTGGGTAAAGGGTTGCATGAGATAAAGGAGGGAGAAATCAACATGAAAGTCTTCGACGGTTCCCAGAGGTCTACCATTGGGGAGATAAGTGTATGCCTGCAGATGGGACTAACGTGGTTCGAGGTGGATTTCCAAGTGATATACCGGCGTCCTACAACCTGTTGTTGGGACGACCCTGGATCCATGTTGCTAGGGCCGTAGCCTCAACATTTACAATCGCCAGACTATTCTGGTGATCGAAGGAAGAATAAAGCTGGGTGGAGAAACTTACCACCACATTGAACGGGTCAATTCCATCGACAAGGAAAAATTGTGGGACAGCAAAATTGAGAGTATACTAAACTGGAGTGGGTACGAGCCTGGAAAAGGGCTCGTCAAGAACCTTCAAGGAATCTACAAACCTATCAAGATCAAAAGCCATGGTACCACTTTTGGTCTAGGGTACGACTATACTTGGCAAGAATTCAACGACTGGTCGCCACCTTGGCACGATCCTTACTACCCTTTGGAGCAGCCAATACCACATCTAGAGCAGAACTTCCAATAGGCCAACATTATTTATGGATCAGACGAAGAGGAAGCACTCAGCGCATTGAGGAACTTATTCCTAGAGGATGATGACATGGACTATTGTGTTATTCTCGAGGAGGAGGGGGAGGAAGGCCCTTCCATACAGGCTGTGGGCAGAGGAACGTATCTCAAGAATTGGACTGTCAGGACAACCAAAGCCCGATGAGCC
Organism: Nicotiana undulata; assembly: GCA_005239495.1. NCBI lineage: Eukaryota > Viridiplantae > Streptophyta > Magnoliopsida > Solanales > Solanaceae > Nicotiana > Nicotiana undulata. The sequence goes on along the minus strand of ML263467.1, from coordinate 129,853 downwards.
TCGGGGTAGCAAGGCTAAAACAAGCACTATACATTGTTTTCTTTACAAAATGATTTCCTTTTCGCATTTTAAATTCCTGCAATAAGATCTTCAAATTTTCAAAACAATTATTCAATTTATCAAAAGCATTTCAATTTTTCTTATGAATCGATATTTATTGTTATCATTTTCTCTCATTACTTTACCTATACAACATTATTATTACTTGTCTTGATGAACCGATGACTGTGACATGCAGCGAGACAACGCAGAAAACGGACGTTGATTCAGAAGAAGATGATATACCCGACGAGATTGTCAAAGAAGTTTAGAATTTTGAGAACAGACCTAAGTCCAACCCGGACGAGACTAAAGTTATCAACCTGGGAGATTCAGAAAACGCCAAGGAAACCCACATCAGCATTCATTTATCGCCATCAGAGAAGAAAGAGTAACAGAGTTTCTGAAGGAGTATGAGGACATATTCGCCTGGTCGTATGATGACTTGACTGGTCTAAGTACGTATATTGTGGCTCACAAACTGCCAACCAATCCAATGTGTCCACCGGTAAAGCAAAAGCTCAGAAAGTTCAAACCTGACATGAGTTTGAAAATAAAGGAAGAAGTTACCAAGCAGATCAATGCCAAAGTTCTCAGGGTAGTTGAGTACCCGACATGGTTAGCCAACATTGTACATGTACCGAAGAAGGATGGGAATGTCAGAGTCTGTGTCGAATACCGGGATCTCAACCGGGCAAGTCCAAAAGATGACTTCCCCTTACCAAATATACATATCATGATCGACAACTGCGCCAAGCACGAACTACAATCATTCGTGGATTGCTTCGTTGGTTACCATCAAATCTGGATGGATGAGGAAGATGCTGAGAAAAAGTCTTTCATTACGCCGTGGGGTGTGTACTGCTACAAGATGATGCCATTCGGTTTGAAGAACGCAGGGGCCACCTACATGAGGGCTATGACCACCATCTTCCACGACATGATTCACAAGGAGATCGAGGTATATGTGGATGATGTTATTATCAAGTCTAGAAAAGCCAAGGGCCACATAGAAGATCTGAGAAAGTTCTTCAATAGGTTGCGGAAATATAACCTGAAGCTTAACCCCACGAAGTGTGCATACGAGGTTCCTGCTGGGAAGTTGCTAGGATTTATTTGAGCCGCCGGGGAATAGAATTGGATCCGTCAAGGCCATTCAAGAACTGCCACCTCCAAGGAACAAGAAGTAAGTGATGAGTTTCTTGGGGAGTCTTAATTACATTAGTCGATTCATAGCTCAATCCATAGTTATTTGTGAACCAATCTTCAAAATGCTGAAGAAGGACGCTGCAACCAAATGGACCGAGGATTGCCAAAATTCCTTCGACAGAATCAAGGAATATTTGTCAACACCTCTAGTCCTGGTACCGCCTGAGCCAGTAGACCTCTGTTACTTTACTTTTCCGTATTAGATGGATCCTTCAGCTGCGTTCTGGGGCATCACGACGAAACAGGAAGGAAGGAACAAGATATTTACTATCTCAGCAAGAAGTTCACTCCGTATGAGGCTCGATATTCTCTTCTGGAATGCACCTGTTGTGCTTTGACTTGCGTCGCTCAAACGCTAAGGCACCATTTCTGTGCCTACACCACATATCTCATATCAAGGATGGATCCTTTGAAGTACATCTTTCAGAAGACCATGCCCACTGGCAAGCTAGCCAAGTGGAAAATCTTACTGAGTGAGTTCGACATTGTTTATGTAACTCAGAAAGCAGTCAAAGGACAGGCACTGGTAGACTATCTTGCCGAGAACCCCGTGGATGGAAAATACGAACCCTTAAAAACATATTTTCCTAATGAGGAGGTGTTGTTCATAGGAGAAGATATTGCAAGATCCTATGACGGTTGGAGGGTGTTCTTTGATGGAGCAGCAAACTTCAAGGGAGTTGGCATTGGAGCAGTTTTAATATCGGAAACCGGCCAGCATTATCCGGTGTCCGCCAAACTCAGATTCCCCTGCACCAACAATATGGTCGAATATGAGGCCTGCATCGTAGGGCTTAACATGGCCATTGACATGAACATTCAAGAGTTGTTAGTGATCGGTGACTCAGATTTGCTGGTACATCAGGTACAAGGAGAGTGGGCAACCAAGAATTCCAAGATACTACCGTATCTGCATCACGTACAGGAGTTAAGAAAGAGGTTCACAAAGATAGAATTTCGGCATGTCCCCGGAATCCAGAATGAGTTCGCCGATGGTTGGCTACTTTGTCCTCAATGATCCAGCATCCGGACAAGAATTTCATTGACCCTATTCCTGTAAAGATCCATAATCAACCGGCTTACTGTGCCCATGTTGAAGAAGAAGCAGACGCAAGACCTTGGTTTCATGATATCAAAGAGTATTTGGCAAAAGGAGATTACCCGGAGCTTGCAAATCTCACTCAGAAATGCACACTTCAAAGACTATCCAACAATTTCTTTCACATCGTAGGAATCCTGTATAGGAGGACTCCTGATTTTGGGTTATTAAGGTGCGTCGACGCAAATGAAGCATCAAAACTACTAGAGGAAATTCATGTTGGGACCTGCGGCCCACATATGAACGGTTTTGTTCTAGCAAAGAAGATATTTCGAGCTAATTACTTTTGGATGACTATGGAAACGGACTGCATCCAGTATGTCCGGAACTGTCATCGCTGTCAGATACACGGAGACATGATAAAGGTACCTCCAAATGAGCTCAATGCAACAAGCTCACCATGGTCGTTCGTCGCCTGGGGAATGGACGTTATTGGACCAATCGAGTCTGCCGCCTCCAACGGACATAGGTTCATTCTGGTAGCCATTGATTACTTCACTAAGTGGGTCAAGGTAGCCTCCTACAAAGCAGTTACTAAGAAAGTCGGTTCGGAGTTCCAGAGTCAATCATCACCGATAATGGTTCCAATATCAACAGTGACTTGATGAAATCTATGTGTGAAACTTTCAAGATCAAACATAAGAATTCCACAGCTTACCGACCTCAGATGAATGGAGTTGTTGAGGCCACCAACAAAAACATCAAGATGATACTAATGAAGATGATAGAAAGGAATAAGCAGTGGCATGAGAAGTTATCATTTGCCTTATTGGGATATCGCACCACGGTCCGCACATCAACAGGGGCAACGCCCTATAGTCTAGTTTATGGTACAGAGGTTGTTATCCCCGCTGAAGTTGAGATTCCATCTCTAAGAATTATACAAGAAACTGAGCTCAGCGACGCAGAATGGGTGAAGAACCGTTATGAGCAACTAGCCCTCATAGACGGAAAGAGAATGAATACAGTCCGTCATGGTCAACTCTATTAGAACAGAATGACCAGAGCCTTCAACAAGAAAGTCAAATCGAGACAGTTCACACCAGGGAAGCTGGTGTTAAAGAAAATTCTTCCACATCAAGACGATTCCAAAGGGAAGTTCTCTCCCAACTGGCAAGGCCCATACATGGTTCATCGAGTTTTGACAAAAGGAGAACTTATACTTGCAGAAATGGACGGAGAAGTTTGGCCAAAACCAATCAATTCAGATGCAAAAAAGCACTACTATGTGTAATCTTTATGCTTTTACCAGTGATTTAAATTGAACTACACCTAACCTGATTACCGTTTAAGAGGGGATACGTAGGCAGCCCTATAGGTTCAGTCACAATTCAATAAAAATTCCATTTTCCCCCGCAATTTGAAGTTGGGGCAGAATTTTGAGGAGGACCCCTAAAATTCCGAAGCAAGTTCAGTCGATCGCCGCACGAGCAACACTCAGAAGCATCGATCCGTCAAACTGGGGCAGAATTTTTAGGAGGACCCTGAAAATTCCGTAGCAAGAGAGGTTGCAATGTCTCGAACCGTGTCACGGTCGTCGGTTCATCTAAAACTATTTTAGATTATATGTTTATGTTATACTTTTACAAAATCATGCATACTTATTCTTGAAACAGCTTGTTTAGCAAATGCTACCCCTAATAATGCAGATCGAGCCGAACGAGTCAAGCAGAGCCAACGGGGATACGAACTAACCTTTCCCCTTTACAAAACTCACGATTTTTCTGTGGATGCAGGCACAAAGAACAAACACGCAGAGGAGTCTCAAATTTCACCACAATCGCAAAGGCCAAAGTTCAATGTCCACACAAAAGGACAAACATGTTCAAAAATCACAATCCCCAAAATCATCACACTTTCCATCATCTATTATTAATACAAATAATGCCCCGCAGTCACAATGCCCTCCATAGTCACAGTGCCACAATTTATCACCATCTAAGAATTTCTACCGTCATTTATTTTCTGCATAAGGCTACCTTTCTACCTTCCGAGACTAAACGTTGTCTCCATCTACATTGCATAAGGCTACCATCTACCTTCCAACTTGCATAAGGCTGCCATTCTGCCTTCCAACTTGAATAAGGCTGCCATTATGCCTTCCGAGGTTAAACTTTACCTCCATCTGCATTTTTGCATAAGGCTACCTTTCTGCCTTCCGAGAGTAAGCATTGTCTCCATCTGCATCTACATTTTTCATAAGGCTACCTTTCTGCCTTCCGAGACTAAGCACTGTCTCCATCTGCATCAACATTTTTGCATAAGGCTACCTTTCTTCCTTCCGAGACTAAGCATTGTCTCCATCTGCATCTGCATTTTTGCATAAGGCTACCTTTCTGCCTTCCAAGACTAGCACCGTCTCCATCTACTTTTTCATCGAGACTAAGCGTTGTCTCAAGCATTATTTACTTCATTTTTCTTTTAGGGCTAAGATATTCCTCCAATTTACTTTTCGATACTAACCGGTGTCTCAAGCACTATTTACTTCGCTTTCCATTTGGGATAAGCTCTTCCCTTTATATTCGCAATACTAAGCTCTCTCTTGTCAGCATCATACTACTGCATTTTCATGGGCTGAAATATCGCCAACTTATCCAAAGGCGTCCATCGTTCGGAGGCACCATCTTCATAGACTGAGAACACCATGTCATGGCATGAGGACCTCTTTCAATTTTGCATATCATTATTCAAAGGCGTCATGGTTCGGAAGCACCATCCTCATGGCCCGAGAACATCATTTTCATGGCCTGCGAATCCTGCATCAAGCAATTCATGGCCCAGAACGTCATGGTCTGAGGACGTCATCCTTAACCGTTCGAAGACATAATTCATGGTCCGACGGTAATTTGCATCATGTTTAAATAACGCACAATATATGCTTGTATTATTTATTTGCAGGTAATGCGGCAATCAACGGCCATCCCGGCAGGAGCGGTCCCGCTCCAGTTCTCCTAATCATCCCCGTAAGCTGCTTGTTCACCTAACCCTATACGTTGCGTCCGTTCTTGTAACACTTCATCGGTATACTTCGCCGATGACTCCTAAACTACATACGACCTAATTCCTGTAAAATCAGGGATATGTAGGCAACTCAGAAAGCAGGGTGCGGCCTACATTTCTTCAAACTATTTCACTCGGTCAAAATTGGCCATCATATCTTTACCTGACAACTCTTTCATCCTTCCTGGGTAAAGAGGGGAAACTGTTGATATCCATTTTTTTCTCAAACTATTTTAAAATTTTCATATATACCTTCAAAATCACTTTTTATAATAACCGGTATTTTTCCATGATTTTCCATATTTTTATTAATTTTCTTTCCCAATTAATTTAGTACTTTATGTTCAATAATTATTCATAAATTGTATTATAAATAATTTCAGAATATTCTCTAGCTCAATACATCATTTTTAATCCAATTAGGATTTAAGTATTTCTAAAGTAGCCAACTTGGCATTATTTAATTATAATTACAGTAATTTTATAATTATAGCCTAATTGTACATTTATACCATTTTAAATCACTAATTAGCCATTTTATATTTTAATATTAGCTAATTACCTTAATTTTATTTATTTAGCCTCAATTTATTTATTTTTATATGTTTATTACCTATTTTGATTAATTATTTATCTATTCTAGTGGGTATTTAACATGTAGCCACTTTAATTTCAATTTCAGTCTAATTCAATTTAACCCCCAACCCAATTAAAACCATCCCAATACCCAGGCCCAATCTATAAGCCTACCCGACCCAATTCCCTTTTTAATCTGGATCGTTGATCATATCTTATCAACGGACCAGATTAATCCTTACCTTAATTAGACCTAACGACTATCCCCCCCCCCCCCCCCCNAACGACCACCCCCCCCCCCCCCTCTTCCCCTCATTTAACATATCTTATTCAAGTATTATTTGATTAAGGCTTTATTAATTTTTCTACTCTATGGCCTTTACTGATTTTGATTTCCCTCAAAAAACTGGGATATCTCCCTTAAAATGATACTTCTGTACTAATTCTAGAATTGTTTCCTCATTTGTGAGATGCTTTTCTTAATTAGGACTGATTCCCTGTGATTTTCGTCCCACCCGCGATTCTTATGATTGATTTATTAAAAATTAAATTGTATCCTACCTTATTTATGTGTTTCAACCTGCTGTCAAATAATCAGTATATATTTTCCTTATGTGAAATTATGTATTTAGCCTTTATCACATGCTACATGCCTTACTACTTTTATTATCTCATGACTGATTCTTTCCTTACGTGACACCAAGTATGACTGTTTGAACTAGGACTCCCTCATTAAAGGGAGTCCAGGTCTGTGATTGATTTTAATTGAATATGATTTCCATTGATTGATTAATCAGTACTTGTTACCTTATTTTCTACTCGTTTTGAAAAGTTATAAATACTTTACTCTTTCTTTAAATGACACTCAGTTCAAGCTCTCCCTCTCACACACAAACATACTTTATTCTGAACTTTTCTTTCTCTCTTGTTATTTACTTGCTACACAGTCGGCTAAAACCAAGACTGAGTGACACTACTACTCTATTTGCTCTGTTGTATCACTGCTCTATTTGCATACATTGTTGCTCTCCTTATTTGCACACTACTGCTTCTTTACTCTGCATTTACTTCATCATCTAACTGGTATGTTCTCAGTTTAATTTTAAGGTTTCCAAAACAACATGCTTCAGTCTGTGTTACAGTTCCTTTTATTCCTATCATATATCTACTTATGGTTTTATTGCTTACCCTGCAATTAGCATGCATATTTATTAAACTATCTATATCGTAAATCTCTAGTTCACCATGTCTATATGTTCCATTAAAACGTCTGCCCTATCCCTTCACCCCAGTACATGATAAGCATGTAGTTCTGAACATAGTATGTACTCTAACACCCCTTAACCTCATGCTATTTCAATCCTGACATGAATCCTTGTGAAGGACTATGCTATGACAGTTTAAGTATTGTAATACTCTTTTTCTGAGGTCTACTTGTGTGCAAGCTTGTTCCTATGTGCTTCGTACTTGTCCCCAATCCGTCATCTCCCTGTTTGTGGTTGCTGAACTTGTCTTAGTGTCTGTTTATTGTTCTGTGTGTGATGTTTGAATATGTTGGTTGTGCTATTGCCTTACCCTTTTAAAACTATTTTCACTAAACCTCTCTCTTTCTCAAAACTATTTTAAAACTGTTCTTACTCAAACTCCCCAACACTATGAGAACTTTCACTATATTCTTATACATTAGGTTCTGCCCCTCTTATGTGAGCATTGCTTTGGGACCCTTGAGCTCCCTCTGAACTTTGACACACAAGAGCTGGCCTTTCCATACCGCACTTACTCCATCTTGGCTATGAGATCCGGGTGTGAACACAGCCCAGTATCCCTTGATATCCTTAGGGAACTTTGACACACCTGGATCATGTGAAAAGTTGTGAACCAATGGAATTGAGGATCTAGAAAATTGGGCCTACTATGGAAGGCTCCCTATAGTTAACTACTTATTTTCCTATTTTAGTTATGTAATTCATATTCAAAGGCCTGTAATAATTATTTGTAAAAAATAATTCTGGGGTTGGATAGTGAAAATGGGTGGGGATATGCATGCTATAGTATAAGTATTGGTAGATATCATATTTTTCTAGGTTTATTTTTCTATGTGCGCACTAGTAACCATGTCTAGGAATCAAGTATTCCATGCATTTAGATATCATGTCACTTAGGTTTATATATCTGCTTTCCTTTCATCATAGCATCACACATTGCCTTCACTTAGAAAATCTTGTTCTTAGGATTAATAATAACAACAAAACTGCTACCATGTGATTCTCTCCATGCATTCTGAAAAATGTACTCTAAATCATGCCGTAGAATAATTGTGTTAACAAATCTGCAATCATGATTTACCATGCTATACCCATAGAGATCCTATTATAGGAAAACAACGATTAACATCTGTCACTTATGATGTTCCTAAAGTTGTGCAATAATGCAATAATCCTGTGGTACACCTAGAAATCCTGCTTAGGGTAACAATCCGCTACTAAATCAGTCATTCTCATATTTGATGCATCTTCTGAAATGTATGTTCAAAATACTGTGATTTTATGCACTTAGAAGATCCTGCCTAGGAATTCTGCATATAACCATTCTGCATCTCTGCCTACGCATGTTAGATATCATGTTCGTAGGATCTCATTCCATACTTAGTTTAAACATATGTCTGAAACAGTCCCATGTTCTAAATAAACTGTCAATCAGTCCTTTGTGCACACTTGGGATCACATGCTATTAGGATTGATAATCTGGAATCCTTAATAAACTTGTACAACTGTTGCATGTTATTTTACACATAGGCAAGCCTTAGGTAATCAATTACAAGAAATAAAACCAGATCTGTCTTTGTGATCATGTTAACTACCAGCATGCTAAAATTAGTAGGCAATCCTGACTAGGACTTCCTCTCTGAGTTATGTGACAAATCTGATCCTGTTATTTTCATTAGATATCATGTTTAGGAACTTAATCTGGACCCAAATTTGTGTATGAGGCATATTGTGTATGTGCAATATATGTGGAGGTATACTTGAGCCCCCTTAATTGCTTTCCATGCTCTTCCCTTATGTGCAGTCCTACCTGTTTTGTTATTTGTCGCCTTAGCATTTTTACCTTTGAAACCTGAGGGTGTACCTAGAAACCTCCCTTTTAAGATAGTAGTCCTAACTTCCTCCAGGACTAATAGGAAAGCATGCGGGTAGCAACATGCAATAGATTTCGTCACCAATACGTGCTTTAATTACCTCCACAGGGTGGGAAAGGGTAGAAATGGATATGATGACCGATGCATTAATATCACGTGTAGCCCCTGTTTGAGGAGTGTCATACCGGGTATTGCATTGATGTGATCCATATTATCTCAAACCTAGGATATCCTTTACTTTACATGCGTAGACTGTAACCCTTTTCAAAACTTAATTCTTCTCTAATCATTTTCAGACACTTTGTATGCTTAAGACTTGAATCCCCTCTTATCCGAGCCTTTATTTGTTTGTTCGCTAAGTTGCACAAATTCACAAAGCTATTTGGCCGGGAACCACACTTGTGGATCCTGAGGGGTTCCTAACACCTTCCCCTTGGGATAATTTCAAGCCCTTACCCTATCTCTGATTAACAACGTAGTTGTAAATGAACCCCGTAGGTGCCCTAACGCACCTCAAAATCATTAGGTGGCGACTCTTCAAAAATGCAAACCCCCCTATCCCAAAAGGAAAGAGTTGTCTCAACCCAAATGTCATGAACCCGATCTCCGCAAGGAAAAAGGGGGCGCGACAGGTTCTAGATTTATATTATTGTTGCTTAAAGCTAAATGGGGGAGGCCTCCGTTTATGATTAGGTTATGTGGTTATGTACCTTGGAAGTATCAGGTTATCCGTATATTTGTAGATTAGATGTGACCAAGGGGAGAAAACATTAAGGATATTTCGGGCAAGGAATTTGAAGTTTGTGTGCTACATTTCACCTTATCGATTCGGGTGTCGATGTTGGGATGACTCAGAGTTCATGCTTCTTGTGGATGTGATGCATAGGGAAAAGAATTCATCTGGTTGCTTCATTAGGAGTGTACATTTACTAACAATGCCTTAGAGTTTAGTTATATTTGGGACCAGGTCAGAGTGAGTGACTTTCATAATGGTTCTTGTGGGTTCAAGAATTAAAGTGCAGTGTCTAAGGATTTTGGGTTCGTGGTATAGTTAAGGATTGAGTTATTGCAGTGGATTATTAATAGGGACATAATTTCTATGTTATTATCAAATCTACAATGCGATGTTAGAGGGATAAAAATAAATAGTTTCGGATTCGTAGAAGATCTTTCAGAACAGGTACATCCTTTGGAGATACTATTAGGTGCATAAGAAGGGTATGAGATGGATGATGATTGTTGAGGCGATGTGGTCTCGTGATTTTGGGTCACTCAGGATGAGGGTTGGTTCAGATCTGTTATCTATTTGAACAGGAATGTTATTTCAGAGGCAAGTCGAGTAAATTGGAAGAAGTTGAGTCAGTTCATAATGGTTTTAATCAGCATGGTTGTGGAAAAGATCATTTTCGTCAGTGTGTTAAGCTATACAATTGATTCGTGGTTGTGCTTGGGGGCTCGACAACCACCGTAATTTGATTGATTTGGAGGTATTTGATTTTGATGGTTTTGTTATGTGTAAATGAATCCCGAAGGAGTTACATCGGTTTAGGCCACAACTTGAGGTATGTATTTTCTACAATTATGTGAATTTGGTTGCGTGTTGCAATTGTTCTTCTGCAACGAGTTGAGTAAAAGATGTTCTAGTCGATGAAGTATTTATTCTATGGGTGGTTTTGGGGTTATGATGGTGGTTCAGAGGTTATGATGAAATTCTTGCACTCTCGCGTAGCGGCATGTAGGTTAGTGGTATGGAAAGTGGAAGTTGAGGATCAATGTTGCGTTTCGGAGTTGAAAAGAATTTCACGATCTTGGAGGAGCGGGGGAAGAATTCCAGTTTTCAAAGTAAGTTGGCATTATCTTAATGTCGCCTGAGGATGGTGTTATGCGGAATAGGTATTATGCATTGGTTTGCGGATTCTTAATTGGAATTACACAAATATTATGGTTAGTGGCCATGGATATGTTGATTTCCTCTATGGGATGATTGTGTAAGTGTGACGTGTTTGTCATTTAAGTGGTAAAAATTGAAATCAGGTGTGAATATTTGGGTACTATCGTTGATGGGAGAGTTTTTGCCTGATAGGAGCTCCATTCCTTGGGTTTTGGAATGTGGGAGTTTGTTCCTGATTGGACGCCTGCTCGTACGTTTAATGAATAAGGTCATTTTAGATCCTTGAAAGGTTATTGGCCCAGTATGGGATGATCGGGACCAGCTTGAGGTTCGTTGGTAGATCTAATGTGAATATATGCTTTACGTTAGGTTAGGTATGTTCATTCATCATAGCATTGCTTATGGAGGAGTCTTCGGAAGTTGGATTTTATTTATGTCGTCAGTTGTTCTATGTAATACTCTGTTAAGCCATATGGGTTGTGAGATGGCTTGACTATTCGCACATATATTGTGATCTCGTGTAGCTTGTGGTGTTATATGATCAAGATGGCTCTCTAGATGCAGGTCATTTATTGCACCTTGGTCGATCTTGAGTTTTGTAGTGCATGGCACTTTCTGTCTCCCCATGGTTGTATTAATGCACTTGGCGTTCTTGTGGTTGATATTCAAGTATTTTGTTGGTATAAGCATTATGTCTTGATGGATATTTCCTTATTGATTGTTATGTGTGGATTGGATGGTACGCCGCCCCGGGTATGTTGTTTGGATCAGATTGCATGCCGCAACACTGTCATGTTTCGATCGGGTTGCATGCCGCAACAGTGTAATGTTTAGACCGGGTTTCATGCCGAAACGCTGTCATGTGTGGATCGGGTTGCACACCACAACTGCGAGATGTTGAGTACGGTTTCTTATACTTATTTTGTGTGTCTTATTTCTCATCTCTGAAATAGGTTTATAGCATCTGTTCGGCCATTTTATTTATTTCATGGGCTAGATAGTTCCTTGCCAAAGTTCATTCTTCCTTATGGGTCTTACTCGAGTTGTAGCATCTTGGCGCATTGGTGGTGTCATATGAGACTTTCACGATGTTTGAGGTGGCTTATTGCTCGGGGCGTCTTGTACTAGGTGTGACAAGGTTGCTGGACTTGGAATCAGTGCAATCGGACTAGTATAATGTAGGTTAGAGAGAAAATGTCACTAATCAGAGTAGAATGAGATAGTGGTCCTTTCAAGCGGAGAGACTCCATGAGTGGTTAATGTGGCAGGTGGTTATGAGCTTCTACACATCTCTTTCGTCGTGGTAGTATTTCGAGAGTTGGAACACGGCTTATATGTATCATGAGGTGTATTACGGGCATCGAATTCGTGGAATTGCATCTATTGTGGTTAGAGGATGTCCCGGGTATCTCAGGTGAATTTCGGATGGGCTACGGGCCATTTCGCCACGTTTGAGCTGCTATTTCTGAGATCCGGTGCGCCCTTCTTCGCCATCGCGGTGAAAGGGATGCGTTCGTGAAGGCAGTGTAATGAAAGGGATGCCCTTCATCACGTTCACAATATGGGGTACGTGTTCGCAAGCCTTGGAGGAGGCAGTGCTTCGTGATCGCGAGGGTGATTACGCGATCGCATAAAAGGGCAGGCAGGAGTGGGCACCAACAATTTGTCCTATGCGTTCGCAATCCTAGAGTCATGTTCGCGTAGGGATGGGGCAGCTGGCCATCGTGTTCGCAACCGGTTCATCTCCTTCACGAAGAGAGAGTTTGACATCTGGGGAAATTGGTCTTCGGGATCGCGAAGAAAGGCTATTCGGGCAGAGTCCTTTTTAAATCGGGACCTAGCTCTTGTCATCACCTAAATTTTTCCAACCCAAATCCCTAATTACATGATAAAATTCATTATAGGTTAGTGGAATTTAATCAAAATCGAGTTAAGAACTCTTACCCAAACAATCCTTTGAAAATCCCTCGAAATTTCACCTCAAACCGAGCTCCCTAAGTCCAAATTGTGAAATATGTAATAAACCCTCGATTTTGAACTTAAGTCTACTACCCAGCAATTCCTTTGCCGCGAACGCGGAAATTGCCTCATCTTCGCGAAGCACAAATGTGACTGCCCAATTTTTCCTCTTACACGAACGCGAGGTTCCTCTTGCGAACGCGGTGACAAAGGTCCACCAGCTTCGCGATCACAATTCCCTTCTCGCGAACACGTCGACAAACACGTGAGGTCCCCCAGCCTGCCTCTCTTCTTTTCGAAAACATGGCCTTCTTTGCAAATGCAAACAACAAATATCACTTGCCTCCTAGGTACTCTTCGCGAATGCGAGACATCTCTCGGAAACGCGATAAAGGAAACCACACATCAGCAAATTCAATAGCTTCGGTAATTCTTCAAAGTTTCGAAATACGCTGAACATGTTCCAAACCACACCCGAAGACCCAGGGACCTCAATCAAGCATACTAACAAGTCAAAAACCATCATGCGAACACCCTCAAAGCATCAAATCACATCAAACAACACTAGAATCATGAATCACGATTCGATTCAAGCCTAAGAACTTATGAACTTCTAAATTCCAAAACCCATGCTGATTCATACCAAAACAACTCTGATTAACCCCAAATTTTACACACAAGTCATAATTCAAATTACAGACCTATTACAACTTCAAAAATCAAAATACGACCCCCATATCATAAGTCCACCCCCGGTTAAACTTTCCAAAACACTTCCAATTTTCCAACTTTGGCGAATTTGTGCCGAAATGACCTATGGACCTCCAAATCAACACCCGAACACGCTCCTAAGACTAAAATCACTCTATAGAGATATTGGAACCATCAAAACTCCGTTCCAGGGTCGTCTTCACACAAGGAAACCTACGGTAAACTCATATGACTTAAACTTCTAACTTAGGGACTATGTGTCCTATATCACTCTGAAACTCTCCCGAGACCAAAACCAAACACCCTGGCAAGTCATGTAACTACAATATTGCATAGAGGAGGCAATAAATAGAGGGTCGACACTAATACACTCAAAACGACCGGTTGTTCTTTACATCCTCCCCCTCTTAAAAGAAATGTTCATCCTCGAGCGAGTATAGAGACATACTTGAAGTGGTGAAAAGACGAGGATAACGACTACGAATACCATGCTCGGTCTCTCAAGTCGCCACCTCGACTGGTTGACCCCTCCACTGAACCTTCAATGAAGCATTGTTCTTCGACCTCAACTTTCAAACCTACATGTCCATAATGTCCACCAGCTCCTCAACATAAGACAAATCCTTGTCCAACTAGACTGAGCTGAAGTCTAACACATGAGACGGATTGCCGTGATACTTCCGGAGCATAGAAACATGAAACACTGGATGAACAGCAGCTATACTAAATGGTAGTGCAAGTCTGTAGGCCACCTCTCCAACCCTCTCAAAAATCTCAAAAGGTCCGATATACCTAGGGCTCAGCCTACCTTTCTTCCTGAACCTCGTAACACCCTTCATGGGTGAAACCCAGAGAAAGACCCGGTCCCCTACCATGAATGCAAAGTCGCGAACCCTCTGATCTGCATAACTATTCTCTCTGGATTGGGCTGTACCAAGTCAATCCTGAATCAATTTAACCTTTTCCGAAGCATCCTAAACCAGGTTTGTACCCAAAAGCCAAGCCTCACCCGACTAAAACCAACCCACCAGAGACTGGCACTACCTACCATGAAAAGCCTCATACGGGGCAATCTAAATGCTCGACTGATAACTGTTGTTTATTCGAAGGCCGCAAGCGGCAAGAAATGATCCCAAAAAAGACTAAAATCCATCACACACGCACGAAGCATATCCTCCAACATTTGAATAGTACGATCAGACTGCATGTATGTCTGAGGGTGAAGTGATGTACTCAATTTCACTGGCGTGCCCAAATCATGTTGTACGGTCCTCCAGAACTGTGATGTAAACTACGTACCCGGTCAAAGATGACAGATGTCAGAACGCCATGAAGCCTTACAATCTCGCGAATATAAACCTGAGCCAGCTACTTTGAAGAGTAAGTTGTCACCACTGGAATGAAATGAGCTAACTGGGTTAATCTATCAACAATCACCCAAACTACATCGAACTTCCTCTGAGTCCGTGGGAGCCCAACAACAAAATCCATAGTGATCTACTCCCATTTCCACTCGGGGATCTCTAACCTATGAATAAATCCACCAGGCTGCTGATGCTCATACTTCACTTGCTGGCAGTTTAGGCACCGGGCTACATATTCTATTATGTCCTTCTTCATCTTCCTCCACTAATAGTGTTGCCTCAAGTCCTCATACGTCGTTACGGAACCTGGATGAATAAAGTACCACGAATTTTGAGCCTCCTGGATAATCAACTCGCGCAAGCCATCTACATTAGGCACACATAGCATGCCCTGCATCCGTAATACACCTAATTTCCCATAGTGGCCTCCTTGGCATCGTCGTGCTGAACCCTGTCCTTGAAGATAAGCAGATGGGGATCGTCATACTGACACTTACGATCATAGAGAGAGGACCGAGAAACCACATAAGCAAAAACTAGACTCGGCTCAGAAACATCCAATCTAACAAACTAGTTGGCCAAGGCCTGAACATCCAAGGTTAATGGCCCTTTTGCTACAGGTAGATATCGTAAGATGTCCAAACTCTCCGCCTGGCGACACAAGGCATCAGCAACCACATTGGCCTTCTCGGGATGATATAGAATGGTGATATCATAGTCCTTAAGAAAATCTAACCACATCAACTGCCAGAAGTTAAGATCCTTCTATTTGAACAAATGTTGTAAACTTTGGTGGTCGGTGAAGAGCTCACAAGGGACACCGTACAAATAGTTCCGCTAGATATTCAAGGCATGAACAATAGCTGCTAACTCGAAGTCGTGAATAGAATAGTTCTTCTCATGCACCTTCTGTTGTCTAGATGCGTTGGTCATCACCCTACCGTCATGCATCAACATCGCACCGAGAATAATACGCGACACATCACAGTATAGAGTATAAGACCCCTAACTCGAAGGCAACATAACCACTGGGTTGTAGTCAAGGCTATCTTGAGATTTTGAAAGATCTTCTCACACTCCTCGGTCCACCTGAACGGAGCACTCTTCTATGTCAATATGGTCATAGGTGTTGCAATAGACGAGAAACCCCTCTACAAATCGACCGTAATACCCCGTCAAACCAAGAAAACTACGGATCTCCATAGCTGAAGACGGCTTGGGCCAACTCTGCACTGCTTCAATCTTCTTTGGATCCACCTTGATCACCTAACTCGACACTGCATGGCCCAAAAATGCCACTCAATCAAGCCAGAATTCACATTTTGAAAATTTTGCATATAACTTCTTTTTCTCTCAAGGTCTGAAGCACGACCCTTAGGTGCTACTCATGATCCTCCCAGCTCGGGGAGAACACCTGAATATCGTCAATAAACACAATGACGAATGAGTCAAGATAAGGCTGAAATACACTATTCATCAAGTGCATGAATGTTTATGGGGTCTTGGTCAGCCCAAAATACGTCACAAGGAACTCGTAATGTCCATACTGAGTCCTGAAGGCATCTTCAGGTTAGCTGGATCCCGAATCTTCAACCGATGATAGCCTGAGCACAAGTCAATCTTAGATAACACTTTAGCACCCTGTATCTAATCAAATATGTCATTAATACGTGGCAATGGATACTTTTTCTTCACTGTAACCTTGTTCAACTGGCGATAATCAATGCACATGGTCATAGAACCGTCTTTCTTCTTTACCAACAAGACAAGAGCAACCCAAGGGGATACACTAGGACGAATGAAGCCCTTATCAAGCAACTCTTGCAACTGCTCATTTAACTCTTTCAACTCTATTAGGGACATACAATAAGGTGGAATAGAAATTGGCTAAGTTCTTAGTAACAAATCAATGCCAAAATCGACAACCCTGTCGGGCGGCATGCCCGGAAGATCCCCCAGAAATACATTTGGATAATCCCTCACTATTGGAACAGACTCCACGATAGGAGTATCAACATTTACATCCCTCACGAAATCTAGATAAGCATTAAGCCCATTCTCAATCGTACGTTAAACCTTTATAAATGAGATAAATCTGCCAGGAACATAATCTAAAACACCTTTCCACTCTATCTGTGGTAATCCTAGCATAGTCAACGTCACGATCTTGGCATGACAATCGAGAATAGAATGATAGGGAATCAACCAGTCCATTCCCAATATAACATAAAAATCCACCATACTGGGTAATAATAAATCAACTCTAGTCTCAATGCCACTAAGAACAACCAAACACGACCGATACACGCGGTCAACAATAATAGAATCCCCCACATATGTGGACATATAGACAGGAGAAGTCAAAGAACCATGGATATGCCCAAATATGAAGCAAAATAAGATGACATATAGGAATAAGTGGAGCCTGGATCAAATAAGATTGATGCATCTTTATGACAGACACAGAACACTACATGTGATGACTGAGTCAGATGCAACTGCCTCCGTCCTAGAAGGAACAACATATTACATGACTTGGCCTCCCCCTCTAGGGTGACATCTACCTGCTCGACCTCCACCTCTAGCTGGCTGTGCATGCGGAGTGGCAACTGGTGTAGTGACCATAGGCTAAGAAGACTGGGGACCCGGTGGAATACGCGAAGCTTAAGTAGTCTGTGGAGGTGCACCCCTCTTGAGAGCAATCCCTCACCATATGACGAGTGCCACCACACTCAAAACAAGCTCTCGAGGGACGTGGTTGTTGTGGATGGCTCAGTCCTAATCGACTGGACTGACAACTAAAAGCACCCCGTGTAGAAGGTGCACTAGACAATAGTGGTGAATAATAGGGAGCATGTGGCATAAGAGTGGCCGAAATAACGCTGGAAGCTGAAGTGCTGAATGAATAGGGCGACTCACAAAGCCCCTACCACGACGAGCTGCAACTATGGCACGGGTACCACCATATGTGCTAGAATCTCGAGGCCTCTTGACCACTTTCTCCTCTCTCTCCCGAGTCAACATACTCTCTAATCTCCTAGCGATCCCCACTACCTCCTGGTATGCGATCTCCATCTCCAACTCAGGGGCCATGCTAAATATGATATCGGAGTTGAGCCCCTCGATAAATTGACGGACCCGCTCTCTACCAGTAGCAAGCGCATGCCTAGCCAAATCACTGAATCAGACTGCATACTCTAACACGGTGATAGAACCCTGGTGCAAGTACTCAAACTCTGCGCGTCAAGCATTTCTGAGACTCTGGGGAACAAACTCCCTCAAGAACATATCTGAGAACTGAGTCTAAGTGAGTGAAGCTGCCTCGGCCAGACTACCTAGCTCATATGCTCGCCAACAATGATAAGCCGCTCCCTTAAGCTAGAACGTAATGAAAGCAACCCCACTAGAATCCACAATACCCATAGTACGGAGGATATGGTGGCACTCCTCAAGAAAACCCTGGGCATCCTCTGAAGATAACCCGCTGAAAATAGGAGGGTGATACTTCTTGTACCTCTCGAGCCTGAGCTTCTCCCGCTCATAAACTGCTGCCCTAACCTCGGGATGAACTGGGGCGACCGGCTACACTAGTATGACCTCTGGGACCTGGTCAACCTAGACCCACTGCTCTGGGGTACGGGCACCATGAGTATGTGCTCCTCCACCTGCTTGAGATATGGAAAGAACAAGTAGTATCAACCCTGCTTGAGTCAAAGTGCCGAACATGCTCAGAAACTGGGTGAGAGTCTCCCGGAGGGCTAGTGCAGTAACAGGAGTCTCATGTGCCTACCCTCCAACTGGAGCTACTGGTGGCTCCTCTATAGCAGCTTGGGCTGCACCATGTAGACGTCCTCGGCCTCTAGCCCAGTACCGGCCTCTCGCGGATCTAGGAGGGGGCGTGGGTGTCTGGTGATCTGATCTGGCTATACGTGTCCTCGCCATCTATGAGAGAATAGAAATACATTGATTTTTAATTCGAAGTCAAAAATTTAGCACGATAAGGAATAAAAGCAGTGAAGCTTTTCCTAGCAGTTCCATAGCCTCTTGGAGTTAAGTACAGATATTTCTATACCGGTCCACGAGACTCTATCAAACTGCTTGTGACTCATAATACCTAAGAACCTAGAGCTCTTATACCAGCTTGTCACGGCCCCAATTTTTTCAAACCAAATCCCTAATTACATGATAAAATCAATGATAGATTAGTGAAATTTAATCAAAATCGAGTTAAGAACTCTTACCCAAAAATCCCTCTGAAAATCCCACGAAATTATACATCAAACCAAAATATGATATAAACCCTCGATTTTGAACATAAGTTTGTTGCCTAGTGATTCCTTCTTTGAGAACATGGAAATTTCCTCGTGTTCGCGAAGCACAAATGTTCCTTCCCAATTTTTCCTCTTACACGAACGGAAGGTTCCACTCGCGAATACGGTGACTAAGGTCCTCCAACTTTGCAAACGTGATTCCCTTCTCGCGAACGCGTAGACCAACGTGTGAGGTCCCCCAGCCTGCCTCTCTTCTTCGCGAACGCGTGGTCTTCGCGTACGTGAAGAAAATCTCACTTTACTCCCAGGTACCATTCACGAACACGAGACCTCTCTCGCGAACGTGATGAAGCAAACTAGATATCAGCAAATTAAGCGGCTTCGGCAATTCTTCAATGTTCCGAAATGCACCGAACATGGTCTGAATCACACCCGAGGCCCGTAGGACCTCAACCAAGCATACCAACAAGTCCTAAAACATCATACGAACAGACTCGAAGTGTCAAATCGCACAAAACAGCATTAGTATCACAAATCACGCATCGATTCAAGCCTAAGAACTTATGAACTTCTTAATTCCGAACTAATGATGATTCATACCAAAACAACACCGATTAACCCTAAATTTTCACACAAGTCATAATTTACATTATGTACCAATTCAAACTTTCGGAATCAAAATATGACCCCGATATCTAAAGTCCACTCCTGGTCAAACTTTTCAAAAATCTTTAAGTTTTCCAACTTTTGCAAATTTACGCCGAAACGACCTACAGACCTCCATATCAACATCTGAACACTCTCTTAAGACCAAAATCACTCTACAAATCTATTGGAACCATCAAACCCCCATTCTCGTGTAGTCTTAACACAAGTCAACCTACAGTTAACTCCCACGACTTAAACTTCAAACTTAGGGACTTTGTGTGCCATATCACTCTGAAACTCTCCGGAAACCAAAACCAAACACCCTGGAGAGTCATGTAACTGAAATATAGCACAGATGAGGCAATAAATAAGGTTTTGGTCTAATATTGTCAAAACGACCGATCGGGTCGTCACATCTCTCTTTTCTCTCATTTTGCAGTTGGATGGCCGAATTTGGGGAGCTATTTTGAGGAGCTTTTCGTCAAGAAACACAGGGTAAGTGATTCCCACTTGTTGAAAGTTAAATACATTGATTATGTTTGGATTTAAACGTGGAATATTGATGAAATTGTTAAATCTTGAAGAAAAACTTAAAATTTGATATTTTGAATTTTGACCATGAAATTGGACATGAAATTAGGGATAAAATTATATATTTGAGTTCGAGGTGGTATGAGTAATGTTTATCTTCGAAATTCGGGCACGTGGGCCTGAGGGTTGACTTTGTTGACCTTTCGAGCAGAGTTGAGGATTATTATAAATTGTTAAACTGTAATCATTGGAGTATATTTTGATTAATTTGTACACTATTTGGCTAGTTTTGGATCGTTTGGCTTTGAATTAAGGAGTTAGAGAGGCATTGAACCGGTTATTAGAATTTTGAAGCGAGGTAAGTCTCATGTCTAACCTTATGAGGGGAAAACTACCCTCCAGGTGAGGTAATTGTTATGTGCTACTAGTTGTGGGTGCTTCGAACGCACGAGGTGACGGGAGTCCGTACGTAGCTAAAGCATATTTATGTACGGGTAGACTTAAGATCTTATCATGTAATATTTGAATTATTTAAACTTAATTTGGTAGCTTAATTAATTAAAATTATAATTGAGATTTATTTGAGAATATATTAGGTCGATCTTTATCACTCTGAGTTGTTTGGCGAGATAATTGATAAAGAATAAAGAGTCATGTTTAATTTATGCTCGTGTACATATGTAGTAAGCATGTGACTCGTAACCCGATATATTTCTTCATTTCCAGTGGATTGGGCTAAATGCCTTGGCAGTATATTGAGATGCATCTCTGGTTCGCGTCGGTCGACCCTCAACAGTGTACATACTTGGATCGGGTCGTACGCCCTCGGTGTAATACTTCGTAATACTGCTAAGATTCCGAATATTATTGATATGCCCTTTTATTGAGACTTGGCATTTGTATGGTATTCCTTATCCATTTGAGAGTACATCTAGCATTATTGATGTAACGATCGGACCGGTCTTTTTGCTTTATCGGACCTTGTTCCCCTAAATGAAACTTCCCATAGCGGCTTATTGTCATTTATGACTTGCGGGGACGGGTGGTTCGGGATTCGGAAGTGTTTAGGGCAGTATAGGAACACTTAGTTCCTTAAGGTTGGCCTTTTTGGCCAAGTTTGACTTCGGTCAACATTTTGATCAAACGACCTCGGAATCGAGTTTCGGCAATTCCACTAGCTTTGTATGATGATTTCAGACTTGGGCGTATGTTCAGAATGGGTTTTGGATGACCCGGGGGCGTTTCGGCGCCCAATATCGAAATAAGAGTTTCCTTAAGTTCATATTTTGTTTTTGAATGTGTTTATGTGTTATCGAGGTCTGAATGGAATTCCGAGATCGGTAATAGTTCTGTTATGTCATTTATGACTTGCCTACAAAATTTGGTGTCACTCCGAGTAGTATAGGTCGGTTCGGCGCATTTATATCGAATTCAAGAACTTGAAGTTCTTAAGTTTCGATTCTAGGGGTATTGAGGTGTGATTTTGAGTTTTAGCATTGTTTTGAGTGTTTCAAAGGCTCGACCGAGTCCGTATTATGATTTAGGACTTGTTGGTATATTTGGACGGGGGCTCGGGTGGGCCCAGGTGCCTCTCGGGCATCAAACGAGGCCAAAAACCAGCTAAAACAGTTGTTGGTGCACCTGATCTGGTGTGACTGCAGGTGCGGTTGCCCAGTCGCAAGTGCGAGACCGCTCCTGCGATCCAGGCCTCGCAGGTGCGGCCCCAGGTGAGGCTGCCCCTCTTCGCAGGTGCGTACAATCTTCCGCAGGAGAGGATCTGCAGGTGCGGGCTCCACTCTGCAGGTGCGAGTTTTGCCTCCTTGTCCAGTTTCCGCAAGTGCGAGACCGCAGGTGCGGTCCTTGAGCCGCAGGTGCGGAACCACTGTAGGCAGTGTGTAACACGGGAAATGTTCATTTTTCCTCATTTTCTTTCCATCATTGTCGACCTAGAGAGATTGGGAAAGGGCCAATCCACCTAACTACTGATAAGGTAAGTAAATTCTACCCTAGTGGTAGTTTAATACATGAATTACTAGCTAAATTAAATACTTAATTAGTGAAAATCAAGAAATTGGGTAGTAACCTAAGGCTTTCGATAATTTAAGGAATTACCCGTGAATTGGCTATGGAATCATACAAAAATCATATATTAACGATCCTTAGGTTATGGGGGAGTATTTCCTTTGAGAATATTCAGAATCCGAGCGTGCGTGCCCGGGGGTGAATTTTGGGATTTCTTTAAGAATGATGAATTGACTAAGTAAATAGGAGAAATTCTATGCTTTGATTATAATTTGATATATTTACATAACATTTGATTAGTTTCGAGTCCTTGGGTGACGAGTTCGGAGTTTCAGGCGCATTCTTGACCCAGAGAGTAGGTTCGACACGAGGTGAGTCTCCTTTCTAACCTTGTAAGAGGCAATTGTCTCCATAGGTGATCTAAATGCTATGTGTTAATGTCTGTGGGGGCTACGTACGTACCAAGTGACGAGAGCCCGTATGTAGCGGCTATTATTGTTATGTCAGGTAGTTTTTGGACCCACGAGCATGTTGTTATATGCCTTACATGTATCCCTAAATATATGTTGAGTTGCTTATTATTCTTGAATTGGCATAAACATATTAGGAAGTCATGTTTTAAATTTCGTTACTTAAGTTCTTGTTTTCAAGTATAATCTCTGTTAAAAGCCTGAATTTCTAATAATTCTGTGTATGTCTATGAGCACCCGCATCACATGTATGATTCGTGATCGGGGTAGCTTTATCATTATGTAAACCGCATCGCATGATCGATTCATGAGCGGAGTAACAGATGCATCTATGGTTCGAGCCGTTCGACCCTCGGCAGTGCACATTTAATTTCGCAATGCTTCGGTCGTACGCTCCAGCATACTATGTGTTGTGTATTTGACTAAGAGTCTTGTTGTTATTATATAAACTGCGTCATGTGAAAAAGGGAAAGTAGTTCATTATATACTATTGTGATTTGACAGGTAGAAGTAAGTTGAAAATTTATATTCGATATTTCATATCTTTGTGATTTCTAGGACTGCTATCCTTGCTTAGTCTTATTTAGCCCTGTTATTTACTCATGGCCCTAGTAAGTATCACGTCTACTTCTCGTCACTACTTCTTCGAGATTAGACGGGATACTCACTAGGTACATATTTGTTTATATGTACTCATGCTACGCTTCTGTACTTAATTGTACAGGTTCTGAGGCAGGTGCATCTGGTTATCAGACCGGAGCGCGATCTTGAAAGCATACTTTGTACCCGACTCCACGGTGAGCTGCTGCCCCTTGGCGATCCTCAACAGTACTTTGGAGTTGTCTTTATCTATTTCTGTCCATTTACTTCAGACAGTAGCAAAATTATTCTATTTTATTTTGTGTATTCCACTAGTCCGCCTGTAGACTTGTGACACTAGGTCTTGGCACGCGTAGTAGATGTTATATTTTGGCACTGTATATATGTTATTTACGGTCCTTTTGGTTATGTTTATTTAAGTTGGCTAAGTTATACGTTTTTACCTTACAATTTTAACCTTAAAATTTGGCAAGTTTTGGAACAATTTTTTTCAAATAAGGTAATCTCGTTAGTAACACAAGTGTTGGCTTGCCTGACCCCGGCGTTGGGTGTCATCACGACCTGAGTTTGGATTTGGATCGTGACACTTGATCTGTCGAGATAACATATGGGATTTGAGAGATTTATATCATTAAAAGGAATTTTGGAGGATTATGTGAGTTACAGTTTTTACCACATGGTTACAGTTGTGTTCCATATCTATTTATATATTATTATTATATTATTTTATTGGACCACTAGTTGGTGTCGATGTCGACCCCTTCTCACTACTTCTCCGGGGTTAGGCTTGATATTTACTAGGTACGTATTGATTTACGCACTCATGCTGCACTTCTGCACTAACTACCCGTTTGGCCATAAATTTTGCCATAATAAATTTGGGTTTTATTTGAAAAATACATGTTTGGTCATAGATTTTGCCCACAATTTAGCAAAATCCCAAATCCAGCTCAATAGCTGGTTTTGTGCCAAAACGGGATTGTTACTTTTTTTACAAACTTTAAATATTACCCCAAACTTTTATATTTTGTATAAGTTCCCACATATATTACGACCAACTAAACCATATCTGCTCACTTGCCTCTCACTAAACTCACGTGTTTGCTTTGCCCTCTATAAACAGAAGAGAACTCCACCGCAAATTCTCGGTGCCAATCGATTGCAATCCACAGCAAAGACGAAATTTGAAGGTAATTTGGTAAAATCTTCTAATACTTGTCTAAATTTTATGCGGATTTGTATGAATTTTCTTCGGGTTTGTTTCTCTAGTTTTGTATGAATTTTCTTCAAATTTGTTTTGCTTGATTTGTATGAGTTTTTTTCAGATTTGTAAACCCTCCCATGTATATGAGGTCTCTCATCTCCTACATTGACTAATATTTGCTTGTGATGACGATATATGGCTATCTCTTTTTTCCGGTTGTGTTTGGTTGAAACTGGGGTCTTGGGTTGGTTGAAAAAGTTACTCTTTTCAGCCAAGTGCTTATGCCGTTATGCATTTTGGATATTTGGAAGCAAACGCAACTCAAACAAACAATTTCTTTCCCTTTTGTATAGCACCTTTATGCTTTATTTTTTTGCATCATTCGGCTGATGCAATTAATATTTTGGCTTTGCTTTTAAAGAACATTTGGAGCACGGAAAACTAGATTAAGAATACTACAAGGCAAGAACAACTATGACTTCAACACGTAGGTGAAAATAGTAGTTTCTTGTGTTGTATTACATAAGTTTTTGCATGAACACCAAAGTGGCGATGGAATATTTACCGAATATGAACATGATGATATGGATGTTGATGAAACTAAACAACAATCGACTCAAAGTAGCAATAGTGCTTCGTCTTCTTGGTCATCTGATAGGGAAATTCATGCTCGTCGTGAAGAGATTATTTGTATAATGTGGGAAAATTATATTACAGAATAGCTAGTTACAATCATTTTTTTGACTGATGGATCTTGTAATATTATTGCAATTTGATGAATTGTAACAACTAGTAATTGTGTTTGTTATTACCAGTTGATATTAAAATATCAGGTTATGATTTTAGGATAGTTTATTATATAGTTCATTATAAAAATAATAATTTTTTGCCAAACTTACCTATGTTGAGGACTATGTTTTATGATAATGATAATGAATGTTATTGATAAAGGTTCTGTATATTACAAGATAGCAAGTTTGTTTGTTTGATATTGTTAGGTATTTGTGATAGTTTTTAGAACTTGTGGGTATAAGTCATGTTTCATGTTTTTCAAATAAAAAGCAAAATATGTTTTGGAAAATCATGTCCAAACACATTTTCATCTTCAAACCAAACTTCATCCAAATCAGATTTTTCGAAACAAATTTGGGAATCTTAGCGCGTAGGTGCAACTGCTGATGGGACTTCATGGTGAGTTTCATTCTGTGTCGCAGCTCATAGAGTATCCATCATATTTACTTAGTTTATCCTATCTATTTTGCATTCCAAACATATGTTGTATTATTATTGTACTCTTTAGTAGATTCTCATGCACTTATGACACCGGGTTTTGGAATGTTCTAAAATATTTTTGTGGTTTTGCATAGAATTGACACGCTCTTATCATTATTTCTACTTAAATTATAAGATTCCATGATTCTGATGTGCTAAATTTTTATTTGATAAAAAATTACTTTGAAAATAATAAAATGAAAATTTAATTCGATAGTCCAACATTGGCTTGCCTAACGGCGACGTTGGGTGTCATCACGATCTAAGTGGAAAATGGATCGTAACACTATAGAGGCTAGAATAACAGCAATAGAAGAAAACAGGAACTGGGAATTAGTTCCTTTACCAGCAGAAAAGACTCTTATTGGTTATAAATGGGTTACAAAGCTAATGAAGATATAGAGAGGTATAAAGAAAGGCCAGTAGCCAAAGGCTACAATCAGAAAGGATGGCTCGATTACACTAAAACATTCTCTGCAGTTGTGAAGATATCTATTATCAACTCAGTGGTTTCTTTGGTTGCAGCTGAAGGCTGGCACATCCATTAAATGGATGTGTACAATGCGTTTTTGCAAGAGGATCTTCCTGATGAGGTTTACATGCACTAACCTGAGGACTTTGCAAGCCAGGGTGAGAGATCACACATTGTATGTATGCTTGTCAAATCCCTTTATGGATTGAGGCAAGCAACCAGACAATGGAATGTCAAATTAACTGAGGCCTTACTAGATCAGGGCTTCACTCATAGTAGTTTGGACTATTCTTTGTTTACACAAAAAAAAAAATATGATTATCATCTTAGTATACGTGGATGATATGTTGATTACTGGAAAAATAATTTGAAGCTGAAAGAGGCTACAAAGGAGAAACTGAACCAAACATTCAAAATGGAGGATCTTGGAGAGTAAAAATATTTTCTAGGGATTAAGTTCAGCAAGTCTACAAAGGGCATTTTAGTGAACTAGAGAATATATGCTTTAGAGCTAATTGGACAATTGGGATTAAGTGGTACAAAGCCATCTCGGACTCCACTTGAATGAAATCAAAAGTTTACCAATAAGAAATTTGATGATCGACATTACAGGAGTAAAGGATGATTATTTGCTAAAAGACAAAGGACAATACCAAAAGCTCATTGGGAAACTATTGTACCTAACATTAACCAGATTAGACATAGCATTTGTTGTACAAACTCCATGCCAGTTTATGCAGCATCCTAGAAGAAGTCATTGGGAGGCAGCCCTAAGAGTTTGAGATACATCAAAAGGGAACCGGGACTTGGAATTCTAATGAGCAATGAAAAGAACACTGTGTTGACTGCATATTGTGATGTTTATTGGGCATCATGTCCGAACACAAAAAATCTGTGGCTGGCTTCTTTGTGAAATATGGAAATTCTCTCATATCCTAGAAATCAAAAAAAATAAAGCACTGTATCAAGAAGCTCAGTAGAAGTAGAATACAGTGCATGCCATTGACAATTTCAGAACTAGTTTGGTAAACTAACTGTTTAAGGAGCTAGGATCATATGTGAGGGGCCTGTTGACTTATTCTGTAATAACAAGGCAGCACAACAAATTGCGACTAATCCAGTGTATCGTGAGAGGACAAAGCATATAGAGATTGATTGTCACTTTGTAAGGGAGAAAATTCGACAACGCTTAGTAAGAACACATCATGTTAGTTCCAAAGAGCAGCAGGCAGATATATTTACTAAGGCAGTTCTGACGTCACAGCATGAATATTTGGTATCCAAACTGAGAGTGCTCAATATTTTTGCACCTATCAGTTTGAGGGGGAGTGTTGAGACTAATGTAACTTGAGGTTCGATGATTGTAATGATTAGTTAACTAGTGGCAATTAGACAGGTAAATGAGTTAGTTAATTATTGTTAATGGTTACTCATTTACATGACAACTGGATATTAGTTATACATTAGAAAGCACAATTGTATAAATATATCAGATAGTGGAATAATAATAATAATACACGTGCTTTCATTTCTTTAATATGCAGTCCTATTACAGCGCAAGCTCTCATTTCTTTGTTCCTTCATTCATATCCTTCTTCATTCTCTTTTATTAATCGAATATTCTAGATTACGGAGCTGAAATCCATGACATTTAACAAATATTATGCCAACAATATTATGTACTTACATAACATAATTTATGGGGTGAAATTATACTAAGTTTCTTTATCTTTAGCTAGAGAATTTTGATGATAAGAGTTCTGGATATGATAGAGAAACCAAAACAACTAAAAGGAACATACACTAAAAATATCGTCCATAATTAAACTCTAATGATTCTTTTTTTAGGTTCATAATATATCCAATCATCTTGACCTCGACAAATAATCCATATATATCTATAATTGAGGGCCATCACCCTGTGACATGGCCCGCTCTACAATCAGGAAGGTACATTATCTTTTTCCTCAAAATACTGATATTTCCATACTTTTTCATTTACTTAATTTAGTAAAACGTCAAACCGATGAAACTTTTCTTGTCTCTACTATTTCAACTTTCCCATCCCATTTAGTTGTTGTTGTGATGACTCGCATCATTATAACTATTGAAGGGTTTCTCTCTTTGCCTTCAACAGAAGTTTGTGTCTTATAATGGAAGTCTCAGTGTTGCTTCTCTCTTTCATCACACGATGCCAATAATCATATCATGTTCTCTCTCAAAGGCTTTGCATGTTGCACATCATTGTCACGACCCAAAATCTATTAAGGTCGTGATGGCGTCGGACACCACTGTCAGGCAAGCCAATCATTTAATTAGTTGAATAAATTCTTGTTTTAACATTTTCGAAATTGTTACCTTTCACTTACAACCCAATGAGCGAATAAGAATTTATCAAGTAAATACGACAGGTACACAATTCAATTTATTAGAGTAAATCCCAAACACATCCCAGAACTCGGTGACACAAGTACATGAGCAATTTATAAGAATTTAACAAATGCTACAAGGGTTGTCCGAAATACAATTGGACAAGGAAAATTTAAAATAAAATGAATACAAAGACTCTGTCAGTTGCGGATCGCCTCCGGATGGTGCATCTCGCCTAAATCTCCAAACCAGCCACATCGACATGAAAGTATCTGTGCAATGAAAATGCACAACAAGTGTAGCATGAGTACGAAAATAACGTGTACTCAGTAAGTATCCCGCCTAACCTCAGAGGGGTAGTGACGAGAGGTCGAATTAGACACTTGCTATAAGTCGGTTAAATATAATCAAGTGAGGTGCTAAGCATGAGTATCATAGGCAATTAAATAATAATCAGGGATAAGAAATATCAACTTATTTCACATTTGACACATCAATTCTTCTTCATTTTAGCTGGAAATTCAAAACTCCGTGGGCCAATAAACATATATAAATCACAGGAAATACGCAGCATTTATCATGCGCAAGAAAGTGCCGAGGGTCGAATGGCGCGAACCAACAATAATAAATTGTGCACTGCCGAGGGTTGAACGGCTCGAACCATAGATGCATCTATCTGCCCCGCTCGCGAATCAATCATGCGACGCGGTTAACATAATACTAGGGCTATCCCGCTCGTGAATCATACCTGCGACTCAGGTCCCCGTATAAATATACATAAATACAGGGTCATCCTACTCGCGAATCATACATGCGACTCAGGCACCCAAAGTTACACATATTCACACCAATAAACCATTTTTTTATTAGGAAAATTAGTTGTTCAATGAAGTGATAAAATTCTCCTTTTAATAAACATGAGAATAGTATTTAAAACCTTTCTGGAGATTTACTTGCCAATTTCATCAGGGTTCCAAACTCTATAGATTTATTCCGAAACACAATTATCCAAGAAAGAATCAATTCTCCTTCTAGGTGATTAAGAAAAGTAAACTATATCCTTCTCAGAGATTTAGTTACTAATTGAAAGCATCACATGATATTTTATTTACAAGGTCACAAGTACAACAAGTAAAGCATGCTAGTAGGTCCTAGACTACCCGGACATAGCATATTAGTATCTACGCACGGACTCCCGTCACCTCGTGCGTACGTAGCCCACCGCAAAGACTAGCACATAATTAATTAGTTCACCTATGGGGACAATTCCCCCTCACAAAGTTAGAAAGGAGACTTACCTCGCTCCGAAATTCCATAACCGGCTTCCAAGTCCTTCTGACGACTCCAATTGATGCACAACGCCCCAAAAACTATCCAAATAACGACAAACCAATAAAAATATACTCTAATATTGGTTAACAATTCAAATTATATAAATTCACAACTCCGCTCGAAGAATTGACCAAAATACCCTCCGGCCCACGTGCCCGGATTCCGAAATTTCTCGAAGATAAACTCTACCTATAGCTTTACTAGTTCAAATATACAATTTACTCAGATATTCATGCTCAATTCGTGGTATCCAAATTACCAAATTTCTAGGTTTTCTTCAAAATTCCATATTTTTTACAAATTCCCATACTCAAATCCACCTAGACCATGCATTTAACTTTAAAAAGTTGGAATAACTTACCTTGTGATCCTTGACGAAAATCCCTCCTTGAAGCTCCCCACAATCGCCCATACCAAATGAAAATACGAGGAGAAATGGAAAAATTCTCGTTTAAAAACATTCTGCCCATGCCCGATATCCGCACCTGCGGCCCACACTTCGCACCTGCGCTCCCGCAGGTGCACCCAAACTCCCGCACCTGCGGCTTCCTCAACTCTAGCCAAAACTCGCATCTGCGGCGTCAAAGCCGCACCTGCGGCCAAAGCCTCGCCGGTGCGGTCACACCAGATGACAGCAACCTCAACACTTCTCCAATTTCACCAACTTGTTCCAAAACATATTGCGGACTTGCTAGAGGCCTCAAATCACATCAAACAACATCGAAACAACGAATCGCTCTCCAATCCAATCCTTATGAACTTAGGAATTTCAAACTTCTACATCCGACGATGAAACCTATAAAATCACATCCGATTGACCCCAAAATTTTACACACAAGTCATATTCGACATTACGGACCTGCTCCAACTTTCGAAATCACATTCCAACCCCGATATCAAAATTTCCACTTCTGATCGGATTTCTCAAAAACCTTCAAATTTCTATCTTTAGCCAGACTTCAAAATAACCTACAGACATCAAAATTCACTTCCGATCGCGCTCCCCAACTCCAGAATCACCATACAAAGCTATTCCCTGACTCGGAATCCCAAAGGACATCAATATCACTGAAATGCACTTCAAGCCAAACTTAGGAAATTCGTTTAAAAATGTTGACTTCCACAACATACGCTGAAATGCTCCCGGGTTATCCAAAGCATGATCCGGACATAAGTCCAAGTCCGAAATCATCATACGAACCAGAAGGAACCTTCAAATACTGATTCGGAGGTCGTTTACTCAGAATTCCAATCTTAGTTGATTCTTCCAACTTAAGGCTTCCAAAATGAGAATTTTCTTTCCAATTTGACTACGAACTTCCCGAAATTCAACTCCGACCACGCCTACGAGTCATCATACCTGAAATGGAGTTGATCATGACTTCAAACCGCTGAACGACACGCTAGAGCTCAAAACGATCGATCGGGTCGTTACATTCTCCCCTACTTAAATAGGCGTTCGTCCTCGAACGTGCCAAGAAGTGCGCTGGAGTTATCTGAAATCACTGTTTAGTACCTCGTGCACCTGCCCGTGATACCACCACTCAGTTGAGCACATTAGCTTGATCAAACCTGAAGATATCCTCTTTTATCCATGCAATAAGCTCAGAACCCAGTTCCAACACTTGAAATTCCTCTGCCAGTCCTGTTTCCAATATATAAGCACCGTATCAACTACCACACGAGGTACCAAAACACGGGGCATACCTTTGCTGAATTTAGCACCATACACCACATATTTCACCATCCAATCCGCAATGACATTCCCTGAACCTTAATAGCCCAAAAATTCCACGAATCTGATGCTCCCAATGCATCCGCTGATATACATACACATCCTGCTATAATGCTGACGATACCACCACAACGGAGGAGATGTGTAGAAATTGCTAACCAATTGCAGAGTTAACCAAACATTGATTCTCTCCTTTTTGACTAAAATCATCACCTCATTACTACGCTAATACTGGTATTTGTTCTTTACCATACTTCACAAATCTTATCGCACTGATCCCTGATCCAATAGTCTCGTCTCACCCAACATGAGCTGCTCAGACAACCAATCACCCCAGACATGACCAACAGTCTCACACGATGCCACAATGCGCCAATAGGCCATAATTCGAACATGATACATAAGGAAATGACTCAGGAAGGGACTACTCGACTCACACAACTAATATGAACTTTCCTAAGAAAATAGGGAGTAAAATACAAGAAAAATAATTACAGGGAACCGTATTCAACATTACAGTGTTGCGGCATGCAACCCGATCCAAATGACATACCAGTGGCGGCGTGCCACCCGATCCCATCATAAGATTCACATAAGGAGATATACATGGAGCTGAATTGCTCACCATTACAAATTACTGAATACCGGTCATAAGCACGGTAAGTGAATAATACCATCTTGGGGAGACTAATAGATTCATATGCTACAAAAATTAAGCACAACTGAGGTGCGATATATATATACTTTGAAATCTCAAGAGCCCTCCTGCTCACATAACATCATCACTATGCTGAATCTCAACACATAGGAATTTCTCAAGGCGTTTCACAACTCACACGGCACAATAATAACCTTACATGAAATGACCGAAGACGAAACAACATCCGATATTCCAGCACCCCTCCTTGAGAAGCGCTATACTGAAAGGAACACATTTGCCTCACATGAAGCCCATAATCCTATTTAAACCCATTCACACACTTCAAGCTGATTCTACTCGCACCGAACTAGGCTGATAGCCTTACCTGGGTCCATAATAACCCACTTCTTCTCATAACACGCATGAACACCATCATAGCCGGGACAAACACCCCACAATCCACAACACAATGAACTGAACGCCTCCCAAGCATAAATTCTCACATAAGAAATATTACACTTCCTTATACTCAGTCTAAATCTTCAATACCATTACGTGACGACATGTCACACTTATACGATCTTCCTGTGGGCATGCTCCCACGACCTTTCCCACGAGGTAACAAGTCTGCACATCTATACCACCGACCACACTAATACTAGAAAACACATCAAGAACCCATGACCAGGATACAAAGCCTCTTTCACCAAATACCGATCTCAGGTGACACTGGAGACAACACCAGCTTACTCTAGACATTCAAATCACTTCTTCTTGCTCACCCGAGCTCATGACATCCTTGTCAACACCGAACCGAAATCTTGATCCTTACTTTTAATTTTGTGTTGCTTACTGCACCTGATATGCCAATATGAAATAGCGCAAGAATTCCATCATAACTCCCGAACCACTAATAGGGGGGACACTTCATCATATAGAAACCTTTTACTTACCTCAATTCAAGAGAACCATAACAACACACAAGTGAATTCTCACCACCACGATATATACAAATCCTTAAGTAGTAGTCTATACCACCATAATCCTTCTGGGATCTGCCCACACCTGACAGGCCATGATACTTAAATGATTCCAAATAAAACTTATTACGACGGCCATCAAACCTCGCACACACCGTACGACCACACGCATAACTTAATCACACTGAAGGAATTGATCACCGTCGTACATGTGCCATTCCAACACATGGCTAACCAATCTATCTTCTTTTAAATCATCCTTAATTTCCTCAGAAACAATAGTAACCCCATTCAACTCATAACAAACTCAATCCTCACTCATCCTAAGTGGCCTTGATTCACGATACCATGTTGTCTCAATCCCACAAACCGTCTCATACCCTCCTTGTGCGCATTCACCTCTTCGACTGATATACCCATCCTAATAATCTTCTACAACCTAGAGTTTATTTCTCTCACTCCTCCAATACTATCCTACCGAGAACCCGTCCAATTTCACCAACCTGTTCCAAAATATAGTGCGGACTTTATCGAGGCCTCAAATAACATCAAACAACATCGAAACAACGAATCGCTCTACAATCCAATCCTTAAGAACTTAGGAATTTCAAACTTCTACATCCAACGCCGAAACTTATCAAATCACATCCGATTGACCCCAAACTTTGCACACAAGTCAAATTCGACATTACGGACATGCTTCAACTTTCAGAATCGCATTCTGACCCCGATATCAAAATTTCCACTTCCGGTCGAATTTCTCAAAAATCTTTAAATTTCTATCTTTAGCCAAATGACTTCAAAATAACCTACGAACATCCGAATTCATTTCCGATCGCGCTCCCAACTCCAGAATCACCATACGAAGATATTCCTTGACTAAGAATCCCAAACAGACATAAATATCACTAAAATGTGCTTCAAGCCAAACTTAGGAAATTCCTTCAAAAATGTTGACTTCCACAACATACGCCGAAACGCTCCCGGGTTATCCAAAACCCGATTCGGACATACGCCCAAGTCCAAAATCATCATACGAACCTGCAAGAACCTTCAAATCATGATTCGGAGGTCATTTACTTAGAATTCCAATCTTAGTTGATTTTTCCAACTTAAGGCTTCCGAAATGAGAATTTTCTTTCCAATTTGACTCCGAACTTCCCGAAATTCAATTCCGACCACGCCTACGAATCATCATACCTAAAATGGAGCTGCTCATGACTTCAAACCACTGAACGACACGTTAGATCTCAAAATGACCAGTCGGGTCGTTACAATCATAGCGTCAAATGTGCCTTTATCTGTATCTTATGTTGATGACCCAAAAGGTCATTCCGTGTATTTCTAGCTAAATATGTGTTTCGAGGTCATGAAAGCCTCCTTATATCTCACCTCAGTTTGCATGCGCAACCCGGGCATGTAGCCGGGAAGCCTTTATGTGAAAAAACTGAGGAAAAAGATAATTTTGTGTTTAAATTTGCATTGAGTTGACTTTTATCAATATTTTTGGTAAATGGATGCGGACCTGTGATTTGACGGTCCCGGAGGGTCCGTAGGAAAATATGTGACTATGACGTATTCCCGGAATTGAATTCCGAGGTCCCAAGTCCGAGAAATAAATTTTTAAAAGAAATTGTTTTCTGAAAATATAAGAGATTTTTGAAGTGTAATTATATGTGAAATCTGTGGTATCAGGCCCATATCTTGGTTCAGAATCCCGATACAGGTTCGATATAATATTTATGTCATATATGTGAAGTTTGGTAAGAAACGAAAGTCATTTGATGTGATTCGGACCATAAATGCAAAGTTTGATGTTTTAGAAGCTTTTGGAAATATTTCATTGATTTTGGGGTTTAATTCGATGTTTATGATGTTATTTTGGTGATTTGATTACAAGAATAAGTATGTAGGATGTTTTTGAGGTTGTGTGCATATTTGGTTTGGAGCCCCGAGGGCTCGGGTGAATTTCGGGTAGGCATTGGGGTGTTTAAACTTAGCAAAAATCTGGTGTTTGAGCATTTTCTAATGTCTGGTGTCATGCAATATGCGATCACATAGGATCCTTCGCGATCGCATAGCACAGTTTTAGGAGGGGGGGTCTGTAGCACTATGCGATCGCATAGCATAAAGCTGCGATCGCATAGAGAAATAGGAAGGTTGGGGGCTGGGTAGGCTTACACTGTGCGATCGCATATGCACAGTCGCGATCGCGAAGCTTTTGAGTCAGTCAACTATGCGATCGCATTTCCTCACTCGCGATCGCATAGGTCTAAATCTGCCCAGTTATTTTTTTAGTCAAAAACAAAATACATTACGGAATTTCACCCCATTTTCATAACTTCTTCTTCTCCACACCATCTTTGGCGATTTTTGGAAGGCAACTTCACCATAACTTCATAGGTATGTAACCTTAGACTCTTTTCCTTCAATATTTATCAACACCCATTAAATTTCTAGGCCTAAAACATGAGATTAAGGGTAGAAAATTAGGGATTTGGGTAGAGGGATTTTTGATTAATTGGGAATTAGACCTCGTTTTGGGATCGGATTTCAAAACAAATTACATATTCAGGCTCGTGGATGAATGGGTGATCGGGTTTTGGTCCGAACCTCGTGTTTTGACCAAGCGATTCCGGGGTCGATTTTTGGATTTTTGGGACGAATGTTAGAAAGTCTATATTTAAGCATTGGAATTGAATTGTTTAGAATTTATTGATGTTATTGAGTCAATTATGTCTAGATACAATTGATTTAGAGTCGAGTTCGAAAGGAAAAGGCTTGATTTTGATCGTGGAAGTCGAGGTAAGTGTTTGGCCTAACCTTAGCTTGAGGGAATAGGTGTTGAGTCTTATTTGCTACGTGATTATTCCATGTCCAACGTATAGGTGAGGTGACGAGTACCTATATGTTGTTGTCAAGCATGCCCGTGAGTCGGATAGTAGGAAATTATGTGATTTTCATTGAGATTTAATGTGTTATGGATTTAATATCAATTGGTAGTTATTCATTTGATGGAAATTCTTGGTTGTGAATATTGTTGGGTATTTGTTTGGTTGAAGAATATTTTGATAAGTTATACACTTGTGTAATATTGGTTATAGTAGTGCCCCTTGCGGGGACGGTATTATTTCTGTTGATTATTCCCTTTACCGGGATGTTGTGATTTATGGTTCTTGTTGTTGATTTTTCCTTGCCAAACTATTATTTATGATATTTTAGCACGAGGGGACATTCCATGCCATGTTTATGATATTTTAGCACGAGGGGATATTCCGTGCCATGTTTATGATATTTTAGCGCGAGGGGACATTCTATGCCGTGTTTATGATATTTTAGCACGAGGAGACATTCCGTGCCATGTTTATGATATTTTAGCACGAGGGGACATTTCGTGCCATGTTTATGATATTTTAGCACGAGCGGACATTCTGTGTCGTGTTTATGATAATTTAGCACGAGGGGACATTCTGTGCCATGTTTATGATATTTTAGCACGAGGGGACATTCCGTGCCGTGTTTATGATATTTTAGCACGAGGAGACATTCTGTGCCATGTTTATGATATTTTAGCACGAGGGGACATTCTGTGCCTTGTATATGATATTTTAGCACGAGGGAACATGCCGTGTAATTTCTATTTACTTATTGTGAGGATGAGGGTAAAAGCACGAAGGGTGATGCCGTGCACTTGCTTGTTCTGTGTTGTTAGTTCCTATTGTTATTTTGATATTTAAACTGTTGCTTCATTCCGTTATTCCAGTAATTGCTACCCCTTTTCCCCAGCATGTTTCCCCCCGTTTTTTCACTTAACTATTTACTTCCAGTCTTATTTCTTTTATATATTATTAGATTGCACAGGTGATATAATTTGTCGTGTCCTAGCCTCGTCATTACTTCGCCGAGGTTAGGCTCGGCACTTACTCAGTACATGGGGTTGATTGTACTGATACTACACCTGCACAATTTTTGTTGTGCAGATCCCGGTACAGGACCCAGTGGATATTGAGCTGGGCGGCTTCCTTCAGTCCACTCGGAGACACTGAGGTAGTCCTGCAGGCGTCCGCAGGCCTTGAAATCCCCTTCCACTTCTTCATTTCTGTTTTAGTATTTCAAAATAGATGTATTATTTCTTTCAGACCCTTTTTATGTATTAATCTAAGATAGTCCGTGACATTGTGACTCCAAAGATCTGGGTGGGTTATTTTGAGAATTCGTAAAAGTTTGTGGATCTAGCTATGTATTTCTTTTACCCCTTCTCATTGTTATCTTTTATTTATGGAAAAGTTGTATTTCACTTGTTCTTATTTAATAATAAAGGTTTTTAATAAATTTGAGCCATTACGTTGTCTTGTCCAGAGGGTTCAATATTAGACGCCATCACGGTCCGATGGTGAGAATTTTGGGTCATGACACTTATAATGCATGCGCAACTGTCCGAGAGAAGCTGAAGTGTATAATGGCAATTCCCACTTCTAATCTTTCTTTAATTCGATGCCTTCTGCTTCTTCAATTGTTGGTTGCATTGTGCTTCTAACTTCTGCCAAATTGTGAAGGGTAATGACTCATTATTGTAGTTCTCTTTTAAGAAAGTCTTCTTTTTCCTAATTTTAGATTCTTGACATTGACAATGTATTCTTCAGTCGTTACGATGGACTACAATTTGTTTAATATGAGCCTTTTATAAATGATTGCAATGTAGGAGATTGACATAAGTAACTATAAAATCTAAGTAGCAAAGAGCATATTGCAATTAACTAGAGTAAAAGTTTAACAAAAAGAGATTCATTCTCTACTGATAACGTGCCGACATCTGCTTAATTGATCGACTTTTATGAAAAAATAAAAGAATAAGAACAATATTGCAGAGAAAGAGAGAAAGAGAATTCTTATTGAATTTTGAGATGATTTACAATGGGGTAAGACCCCTTTATTTATAGGGAACGAGTGACTTAGCCACCAAGTAATAAACCCTAGAATCTCTCTAGAATATAGACATTCACCATAAATAGAATTATATTTATAACACTCCCACTTAAATGTCTATTCAACAGATAATGTGCCTTGTTAAAACTTTAACTAAAATAATACCCTGTGGGAAAAAAATTTCTAGAAAAGGAAAAAGAGTAAACATGTTTAGAAATGCGTCTTTTGGTTGCCTCGTTAAAAACCATGCAAGGATAAACCAGTGGGACAAAACCTTGTAAGGGAAAAAGAGTGCAACGCGCATTAACTCCCCCTGATGAGAGCATCAGTTCACATCCTTGAGTCTTCGCATCCCAATCTTGTGCACTACCTTCTTGAAGGTTGACATCGGTAGAGATTTGATGAATAAATCATCCATATTAACTCTAATAAATATGTTGCACCTTGAAAATCCTCGCTATTACATTATCATGCTTATAGTTATAGCAAGATACAAATGTGCACAAATTGCACTTAGGATGTAGTACTTCATGACCATGAATTCTATATGCTTTAAGCAATATCCTTCAGTGATTGTCATATAAGTTAAGTCATATAAGCCATATAAATAGACTTTAGATTTGCATCAAGTTTTCATGTCATGCCAGACATATAAGATACATGAAAATGATTGCACACACCATTGACTTTATACTTTCGAGTGTTTGAAATACATGTCCAAAATTACATGTATTTCATATGAAACCAATTCTATTCGAATAGTTTCTCTTCCATTTGGCCAATACTTTTGTGTCTGTATTCGATAGACTTAAGATCCTCATGTACACTTAGCGTTATGAAAGATGTCGTCGACGAACATTTTATATCGCTTGCAATATTTTTTTTCCATAAAGACATAACATAGAGATCTCTTCATTCATATTGTCAGGTACCTGAACCTCTCTTGAGATTTTATGAAGTGTTATGTCACGTGATCTTCTAGATCACTTGCCTCTTTTATTATGATAATTTTGATCATTTTCTCATCTTCTTTATCAAGAAGTTTATTTGAACCGATTTGTCTATACGCTTTAAGCGTACCATAGACTTTGTCCTTCTAGGACATAATATGAGCACTTGTAATGAGAATATAGTTACTTTCTTTGGGTCAGCAAATGCGTCTGGAATGCTTTGAAATATACTGCAGATGAATTATCTTTTTATGAACTTCAAGTTCATATTATCTTTTCGAGGATCTAGATGTACAAATGATAAATCATTCCACGTAACTTTTTTCTCAATTGTTTATCATATATCCCTCTCATGTTAGAATGTGATGACCCAAAAGGTCATCCTGTGTAAATTTAACAAAAATTATGTTCTGAGGCCCTGAAAGCCTCCGTTTATCGCACCTCGATGTGCGTACGCAGACCGGGCGCGTAGCTGGGAAGCCTTTATGTGAAAATTTTATAAAAAGTTGAATTTATGATAATTATTTAAATAAAGTTGACTTTGGTCAACATTATTGGTAAACGGACCCAGACCCGTGATTGACGGTCCCAGAGGGTCCGTAGGAAAATATGGGACTTGGGCATATGCCCGGAATCGAATTCCGAGGTCCCGAGTCCGAGAAATGAATTATTAAAGAAAATTATTTTCTGAAAAATATAAAGGTTTTGAGAATGAGAATTTAGGTGAAACCTGTGTTTTCGGGTCCGTATTATGGTTCTGGAGCCTAGAACAGGTTCAATATGTTTATTATGTACTATCTGTGAAATTTGGTAAGAAACGGACTCAGTTTGAGGTAATTCGGACTATAAATGAAAAAATTGAAGTTAATGAAGTTTTGAGAAATTTTATAGATTTTTAGGTTTAATTGATGTTCATGAGATTATTTTGGGGGTTTGATTACTCGAATAAGTTCGTAGGATGATTTAGAAGTCGTGTGTATATTTGATTTTGAGCCTCGAGGGCTCGGGTGAGTTCCGGGTAGGTGTCAGAGTGCAAAAGTTTAAAAAAAATCTGATGTCTTATTGTTGTTTCTAGAGTTGGGACATTTGTACTGTGCGAACGCATTAAAACTCATGTGAACGCGCAGGGTAACTTGGGGAGGGGGTTGGGTAATGTTGTGCGAACGCACCAAGCTGGATGCGATCGCGGAGGGTTAGCTGGGCAACACAGTGCGAACGCACCCAACCAGGTGCGAACGCATAGGGCTAGAAGGGGCTGGGGGCTGGGAAGCACAAATACATTGTGTGAACGCACTAGTGTGTGTGCGGTCGCGGAGAGCAAGTGAGGAAACACTGTGCGAACGCACAGGGTTAATTTACCCAGCTATTTTAAAAGCCTAAAAACAAAACCAAAACGGGATTTCACCCAAAATTCATAACCCTCTTCTTCTCCAAACATCATAGACGATTTTCAAGCTATTCTTCCACCATAACCTCCTAGTTAAGTGATCTTTAACTTGTTTCCTTCCATTTTTCTTAAACACCCACTAGATTTTAGGTCTAAAAATATGAAATTTAAGGTAGAAATTGAA
Organism: Nicotiana undulata; assembly: GCA_005239495.1. NCBI lineage: Eukaryota > Viridiplantae > Streptophyta > Magnoliopsida > Solanales > Solanaceae > Nicotiana > Nicotiana undulata. The sequence continues at coordinate 88,872 of ML263467.1, read as the reverse complement.
TTTTTGGGTAGAGTTAGGGCTTTTCGAATTTTTCGGAATTCAACCTCATTTTGGGGTCGAATTTCAAAACAAATTATATATTCGGGCTCGTGGGGGAATGGGTGATCGGATTTTGGTTCGAACCTCGTGTTTTGACCAAGCGGGCCCCGGGTCGAATTTTGAAATTTTTGGAAGAATGTTGGAAAATCTATAATTAGGCTTTGGAATTGAGTTGTGGTCATTGTCAAGATTATATGCAAGATATGTTTCTTACATTAGTGTTATCCTTTAGTAATCATATTGCCAAAATATTTTGTCGTACAATAGATACATGACAAATGATCATTCATGCCATAATAATGACATTATTTTCTTATATCATCTCAAACCTCCTTTTAGAGGTGAGTGTGGTATATTCACTACCAGTAGCACGCTCATATTCTTCCAAGAATGAATATGTATTCATAAATCAGATATTGTCACATTCTCATCATGAATGGACCATAATCATCTATATATGCTTTACAAAATCTCATGTCAAATCGATGACAAATATTACTTTCAAAGAGTGAAAGATTATTATGAGAATTCTTATTATTCTTATTATCACAAATATGACGATTATAATTTCGTCTATTGCCACGTCCACATCCATTGATACCTTCATGGTAATAATTTGTCTCTTTCAAACTTATCACATATTGCTATCACATTCTCTTAAGGGGAATGAGAATGAAGCAAATTCAATGGGACGGGTTTCCACTTTTTTTCCCCACAATCATACATGAATTTGATCGTGGCAATGCATAAAAATTTTACCACTTTGGTGGTTATAATTCTTTGCAAACTCTGTAGGAGTTATAATCAAAGTTTATTATCTTTGCTTGCATTTAAAATCAAATTATAGAATTTCAAGAATTTAAAAGAGAAAAATAAAGTAAAATACTTACCTTAAATCCAGAATTTAATCATGAAGAAAGTTGACGGAGATTGATAATTATTATGCTCAATCTCAAAGCTTCTACTCAATTGGTTAGAGTCTCGTGCTGATAACGTGTTATGAAACAATAAAAGAATAAGAACAATATTGCAGAGAAAGAGAGAAAGAGAATTCTTATTGAATTTTAAGATGATTTACAATGGGGTAAGACTCTTCTATTTATAGGGACCGAGTGACTTAACCACCAAGTAACAAACCCTAGAATCTCTCTACAATATAGACATTCACCATAATTAAATAGAATTCTATTTATAACATCGACTAACTTTTTATGCACGAAACCTAAAAGGCTGAAAGCCTAACGGAAATGTTCTAAATTCCATTACATTTAATTTATCTCCATGTTTTTTGAATATAATATTTTGTAGAAAAACAAAATCTAACGAAATAAATATATAAAATACTTAAACGCAAGTGTTAATTATCATGTACACACATATATATAATTGGTAGTCTCTTATATTTGTGTGGTCATTGTTATGCCTAGTTAAGTTGATACTCCATTCGGTCCAAAATAAGTGGTTTTTTGGATATTTTTATACAGATTGAGAAATCTACCTTTTAGCATTAATTAGCAATGAAATTGACCGTATTAACCTTTACTATCTCACATAAACACTCCTAACACATACTCCAACACTATTTACTCCAAGGACAATGTAAGAAAAAAATAATTAATTTATTTTTGAAATCTCAAAAAATCACTTATTTTAGACCCACAAAAAAAAAAGACCAAACAATAATCACTTATTTGGACCGGAGGAAGTGTATGACAATCCACATTGATCATTCATAAAACTTTATAATTTATTTTTTTACGTGTGATTATTTATTTACAACTTTAATATTTTTTATAAAGTTAGCTCACACGTGGAATGCACGTGGGGAGAAATTAGTAATTTTAATAAATGGTAAGGCACTGTTTGTGCATGTAATATGGAAATTAATAGTGTCAGTAACATCAGCTTTTACGATCATAAATGGATGACTTATCCCGAACGAAGTCAGATTTAGGAGAGCACTGCTTGTGCATGTAATCCTCTTGTCATGAACTGAGGACCTCTTTTGCCCATATAGGCCAAGTTTTAGAAAAGGATATAAATGATAAATGCACTGATGGAAAATCGCTCTAGTCTACTGGCAACTTTTTTTTTAATCTATTTAAAGTATATTATTTTTATATTATTTGAATTTTTAACGGGAATATTACTCCTTCCGATTCACAATAAGTGACCAATTTTTTTTTTCATTTTTGTTCGAAATAAGTGTCCAATTATGTAATCAATAAAGAATTCAATTTGTTTTTACAAAATAACCCCTATGTACATATCCCTAAAAGGTTTTTCTACTCATCACATTAAATGTGTTTAATTAGGGGTAGTTTAGTCATAGTAGGTATTTTTGTATAGAATTTGGTATTTTCTTAATGAACGTGCTAAAAGTAAATTTGTCACTTATTGTAAACCGGAGAGAGTAGTATAGTCAAAAGATTATTATATCACATTTAAAATTCTAAATTCTAAAAGAAAAATTATTTCTTTATTAAAACTTCATTTAGAAATAGAAGTTTATTCTTATAAATTGAAAAGGAAGGAGTCAAGGAGGTAAGAATTCCAAGAAATATCGGTAAGAGTAATTTTTTATTTATGCGAATGCTTAGTAAGTTAGTTAAGAGTTTTTAGGGAAATTAAAAAGAAGATGATTGATTGTTTTATCCCCCCTCTCTCTCTCTCTCAGTGTTGTGGGAATCTCTTCAATAGTGTTTGTGGGGATACACTCATAAGGAAAGGGATAAACACACATTTATTCGTTACGTGATGCAAATGTCTGGCTCAATTTACCTATATAAAGGGCATAAGACTCTCTATTATTCCTCACACATCAAATCATAAATCAAAATCAGTATTCTAAATCAATAGTTGCTATTGTTTCAGATCTAGGGTTTCTTATTTCTCCTGTCTGCCGGAGAGAATTGCATCCTAAGATCCAGGTTAACGATGTAAAGGAGTAAATAAAGGGAGGTGACAGAAGAGAGTGAGCACACATGGCCTTTTCTTGCATGATATGCTTGAACCTATGCGTGCTCACTCTCTATCCGTCACCCCCGCCATTCTCTCTCTAGATTTCATTCTGTTTTATGTTGTGCGTTTCTGTGTTTTTCAGCGTCTAATATTGTTGGAATGGTAGTCAGGGACGGATTTAGGAGACGGAAGGCGTAACCCTTTCATTGAAAAGGGAGGTGACAGAAGAGAGTGAGCATATGGTATTTTCTTGCATAAGATCATATGATTGATCAAGCTATGTGTGCTCACTCTCTATCTGTCACCCCCACCACTCTCTCTCTGGATTTCTTTCTGTTTTATGTACGGCGCTTCTGTACTTATTAACATTTAGTATTTAGGTTTGGAACTAGTCATATGTTAGAAAAAATTGTTTGTTCAGGTCTTTCCTTCATTCTGATTGGACTAATATATGGTGTGAATCTGATAATTAACAAAGTGATCTTGATTTATCTACATATACTTGTACCTTCTGCTGTTCGACAGTGAATTGCTTTCCAAAATACTGTGTGCAGTTCTCCAAAGTTCTTCATTTATTCATATCATATTTGGCTGCGATTTTCCTTAAACCATTCGTTTATGAGTTTTTATTATTTAATTTTTTTTGGGTGGCGTTTGGGGTTTGGTGGAGCTAGTCACAGTCCAGGTCAGTGCGTTCTGTATGGGGTTGACTGGTTGTTTGCTCTATTGGCAATTTCTAAAGTCGGAAATCCCAACAAATTAAAATTCTTCCCAGCTTTCTTGTTCAAATAAAATTCTGAATATTTTTTCTAGTACTGGTAATTGAAACAAATTTTGGCAGATCTCTTATATTGTTGATTATTCACAAGATCAGAACACTGTGGAATTTACACATATATATACCTGGAGAGAAGGAAATATAGTGACAGATCAACTCTAATTGAGGGGAAAATACACAAAAAAAGTAAACCTTCACTGAAACTGTCTCCGAATGATCAAAGCTGGAATCTGGAACTTCAGAATTTGGCCGAAGAATGGTACTTTTCAGCTAAAGTATTTCATTAGTTGAGAATACTCGCTCTGTACGGTAGAAATTGGGGAAAACCAGTAGCAGTATACCATAATTAGGGTTCTCTGTTATATAAGGAGGGATTCCGGTCATTTGTATTCATCATTATTTATTAAGAAAAAGCTATACAATTATTTCGCTTTTGCTTACTGTTCTGCTCATTGTTCATCAAAATTATTCATTCTTTATGGATCTTATACTATTATCACTTCGAGAGTACTCTAATTCGAGGTCGAGACTTAGCTCACACACTGATTTTGATTTATTTTACAGTTTAATTCAGTCATTTACTTTCTCGTTTATTAATTGGTATTGGGTAAAATCACATATCCTTAAAACCACAATATACATTTAATTATTATCCAAATTTTAGGGTAAACACTTGCACTATCTCTTAAAGATATAGGAGATTTAGATCTCATCCATCTTGACTACAGGTTATAGAAACCTGTCAAATTGTAATTGTATTGGTATTTTAATATATACTTTCTGTCAAGAATTAGCACCAGAACCTTCTAATTAAGTTGAGACCTGAGACTGATCCATCAACCTTTTAAGATCCTTATGCCATTAATGAACAATTTTTGGAGGAATTAATATAACTCAATAGAGTTTCTTGTCTTCCTCTCTCATACCATTTTTGTGTTCTGTCACCAAGAAATTATAGCTTGCGTAGGCAGCCATTTTTGTTTGCAGGAGTTATCTAAATTTCTACGCCTGGAAACATTTAAAATGGATAATTGTTTCCTTATTTGCTAGCTAGTATTCCAGACGATAGGACAAGAAACCTAACCGAGAAATTGATTAGGAAAAATAATACTCCATATATTACCTTTGGTATTATTCATTTTTTATTTGCTCGTGTTTTTCAACTCAGGTATAATTAGAGCCCGTTTGGACATACAAAACTTTTACTTTTTCCCAAAAAAAAATATTTAAAAACAATGTTGATTATCAAATTCAACACTTTTTTCCAATTTCACTTGAAAATGCATTTTCAATTGGAAAAAAGTATTTTTAATTTTACAAATTTATCTTATACTTTTAAAATTTATATAATGACCCCAGTAACTATTAACCTACAATTACCCACAAAAACATAAAAGGCGCAGGTCTTTTAACATTCTTGGTGATGCAAGCAGCCAATTAATTCATCTTTTGTTTTTATTTTATCTTTTAAAATAGGTAGGTTTTATTGAATTCTTGATATACCCCAATATTAAAGTATAACTTGTTCATATTCATGTTGTTTTTTGCTTAAATTCCTTCTCTGCGTATTAGTAGAATTAGAAAATGTGATATTGATTTTGCATCTTCTATGTTGACCAATAGCATTTTGATTGTTTATTTCAAGTAGGATAATCAAATTGTGGTGGATTTGATATATTTTACAAGTTGTGGGGTATAAATCATGTTTCATGATTATTTTTTTTAAAAAAAGGCATCCAAATATGTTGCAAATATTATGACCAACCACAAACTTCATCTTCAATTGAAATTCCAAATTCCAAAAAAATAAATTGAAATGTATGGTCAAACGCCTACTTAGTATAGCATACTTGTATTGGTTATACATTGTAACCAGTACTATTTTTATACATAGCAAATGATGGTATTAGCAATACCATATAGTAGTTTTAAATACAGGATAAGCATGTACACATAAATTGAAACAGAGGGAGTAGCTTTTAATAGGGAAAATTTGGGGCATTTGCATCCATACCCGCTTTTTGGGTCACGTTTTAACTTGTGCCCGCTTTGCAAAAACAATTGCAAGCATACCCACTTTTTCGCGTAACTTCAGCATACGGAGTTGAAGTAGCAAAGGCAATCACGCAAAACTTCAGCATTCTAGTAGACGGGACTGAAGTAGCAAGTGTGCTGAAGTTTTTGTTTGTAATTGCTGAACTTAAGCATAGTAGCTGAAGTTTTATTCTCTATTTGCTGAAGTTTTTGTTTATAATTGCTGAAGTTTTTGTTTTTGTAACTGGCGATGTTTTTGTTTTGTAACTGGCGAAGCTTTTGTTTTTGTAACTGGTGAAGAGCTGAAGTTTTTGTTTTGTAACTGGCTAGAGCTAAAGTTTTTATTTTGTAACTGTCGAACTTCAGCTCAAGAGCTGAAGTTATTATTTGTAACTGGCGAACTTCAGCTCTAGAGCTGAAGTTTTTGTTTGTAACTGGAGAACTTCAACTCTAGAGCTGAAGTTTTTGTTTGTAACTAGCGAACTTCAGCCTTCTTAGAGTGGAAGTTGAGGAGGATAAGGAGGAGGAGAAAGGGGGCTGAAGTTGTTTAAAAAGTGGGTACAAATTAAAACTTTAAAAAAAATATGGGTATAGGTTAAATGGGGGCGACCAAATAGGGCACCCCGTGCAATTTTTACGGAAACTTTCACATTAGAACAACTGGGCTCCCTACTTTTCAACTTTATAGTCCATATTTCAATTTACAACAAACTAGCCCAAAAATAATAGGCTAAGATTCAACATCTAACTCCATGACTCATCTATTAACTCAACTGATCTTTGACCCCCCACTCCCCACCCCCAACCCAATTTATTTCCATCTCTCTTTAAATTAATAGAAGGGAAGTTTTGAAGCAATGAGAAAGTTATTTTTGTGTGACCTACGAGTCATGGGCTTTAGTCGTGTGGCATCAGTCACTGATACTTGCATTAATTAAGGTAAGTTGCCTACATCACATTTTCTTAGAGTGCAATTTTTCTCCGAATCCTGCGTGAACACAAGATGCTTTGTGTGACGGACTGTCCACTCTTTAAATTAACACCCGTAATTGTACATACCAACGAGGTAAGGGTGCTTGCTACTACTAACATTCTCTCTGGATAACTTTCTTTCTATCTTTTTCTTTTTCCAACGTTACAAGTTCCAAAGTGGTTCTTACTAGTTGATAAAATGTGCAGTAGTATTGCTTGAGCTTCACTTTTGGAAAAGAATCACTATGTTCACATTTCAGTTATGATGCTACCTCACATGCATGACAGATTAAGTGCCCTTCTATCTTTGCTGTCTCAATTGAAAAAAACAACCATTTTTCTGAGATCTTCTAAAGATCTGCTGGAAGTTCAGGGTACCAAAATGCTAATGGTCGGTTGTTTAATATTTTTTGAGTGATTAAAGCTAAGCCCGTTATCTTCTTAACATCTTCTTCTGAGCTAAAGCAGCAACAGTACTGTCTACTGTTGCTTTTCCGGCGCTGTATATTATACTCAAGATATATAAATTAAATAAGTGAAATACAGAAAAGCTCTGTGCTTTTTCTGAAACCTTTTTACAAAATTTGAAGGATCATGAACCATGGTTAGTGCTTAAGTTCCCTTTGGGTTAATAAAAAGGGTTTTGGGACCAAACCTTGTGTTGGTACGTACAAGTGTTGGAATGATTATGACCATCTTATATGAATTAACTAGAAGTTTAAGTTTAGAGAAGTATATAGCATATCTTTTGTTGATACAAATAATAATAATTTGATAAAGTATACTTTTTAACTCTCTTTAGTTAATGTACAAGGTAAATTCTTTACCACGCCACGAAAAGTGAAAGCCTAGATGGATATCTTTAGTTAAAATATCTAATAGTATATAAACATAGTTAAAGGAATATAAGCTCACTAATTGTACAAACGTAAAGAAAAGTGTTATATAAGCTCACTAATTAGAATCGTACAGGCAAATACATGTAAAATTATGAAGGGGCTTAGTGGATGATTTTTTGGTGATTAAGATGCTAAGAGCTTGATGATTGGGTTAATTAGCATGAGGAATCATATGATTACGTGGATGGGATGCATGCTTATGAATAACAAATACTTCATTAACCCAATCATTTCAAAATTTTATGACATGAACTTCTTTTTTTCTAGTATTTTAGTTTCTACTTTTGCACTAAGAAGCATCAATAAGCTCCCACGCATAATGGAAGTGATCACTTTAATTAAACAAATAAGAGAAGTGTGAATGGGCAGTTGGCTAGATCTTTCCTCAACATTTTGTCAAAGTTCCCTTTATCTTTTCTACTCCATTTTTGCTGTTTATTCAATTAATATAAAGCATATACACTTTAAATTTTGGCTTCACGTCCAACCTGCGTGTATTCATTACCAATTGGTTCAAATATTCACAAAGCACATTTAACTTTTTATTTTTAACAGATGGGGGATGGGGAAGGGGGAAGGGAGGAGAAGGGGCATCTCACTATAAATTTTACATTGTTATCCACTCAAAACAAAAATTACTGCAATATTAAAGAAATAGACAATCTAAAACCACATTGGAGAATTAATTTGTATTTTACTTAAATGTCAATCTTTTTTTCATTTTCTTAACATTATGTTTCGTGAGTTTAGTAGCGTAAAAGATTAAATTTATGCATCCAATGATTAAAGTATTAAAATATTATCATAATTTTGCTGTACAATACGAAAAAAATTAGCAGCAAAAGAACAAACTTGTAAAATTATAGTCACATGAATATCAAATGGGTCAACAATTCTGAATTCTAACTATCTAATTTATAGAACTGTTGAGATAACAGCACTTTAGAGAAGATTTTCTCTCTCAATTCTCTCCTTGAATTTCATCACGCAATCACCGAAGGCTTCCACCCTGATTCCTCCCAAATCACCTGATACTATCAACAATAATCTACAACCCACGAATAATCCCTCCACTCCGGCAACAAATTTCAAAGAAAAATTATTAGAAGGAATTCATAATGGTCAAATTAATATAGCCATTGACGATATGATGCATGCACAAGGACACTACCCAACTGTGGCAGGAGAACCAAGCCTAAATAATAATGGTGAACAACTAATTCACCTCTCATAAGAAGATTTACAAAGAATTTAAGCCCCTTAGAGGTACTCTACAATTATCAAACTTCAAGGCATAAGGATACAACATCAACTTCTAAAAAGGAAAATTCAAGACCTATGGAAGTTAAAGGAAAACTTTCCATTGATCGACCTTGGATCGGACTACTATATTACTAAATTCAACACTGAGGCAAGTATGCACAAAGTCCTCCGCAATGGCCCCTAGTTCATTTTAGGTCATTTCTTATCCGTCCAAAAATGGGTTCCAAATTTTATTGCTTCAAAAGCAAAAATAACTCAAACTGCTATTTGAATAAGATTACCACAATTACCAACGGAATTTTATGATGAAATCATTTTAGAAAAAGTTGGTAACAAAATTGGTAAGCTTTTGAAAATAGGTGCATGCACATCATCTACTCTAAGGGGCGGTATGCTAGATTGTGTATTGAACTACCCTTGGAAAGCCCAGTTGCACCATTCATCTTCATTGGCCAACACAAACAAGAAATCCTATATAAAGTGGACAAATTTCTATAAAAATTGTGGCAGGTTAGGGCATTCAATTGTCACATGCGAGTATCACTAAATCAAGGAGTCTTTTGGCCAATCCAGAAGGAGACAATCCCAGTAGCTAACCAAAAAGGATGGAAGGCAATTTGCATATTGACTCTCAACTGCCCAAGGAGGATACATGGCAAACAATAGTCTTCCCCAAAAAGAAGAGATTCAACCAAAACCTTAAGGAGCCAAATCCTACACCTGGTAAGACTACTGACCCAATCGCATTCAACACAGGTAATCTTAAACTACCCCTCAATAATGTGCATTTTGTTGAACAAAAATTGATGGAAAATTAAGCATTAATCCAACTGGCATTTTAAAAAGTTTAAATAATATTAACTTACCAATAAATAATATCACTAAAAAAATCAATTTACTCCCTCGGTGTATCCGCAAAACCCCCATAAGGTTAGCAACATTAACCTTGACAATAACGGCCCTAATGGAATGGCAATTGACATGGCGAATACCCACCAACATGAAGGCCATTTGGCAGACTAAAATTTCTACTAATCAAATAGCATGCTAGCAAATGATGCTACTACAACTACTAATGATAACTTAATGGAGGCTAATAACAAATGTACCACTCACCATAATATCGATCAAGGCTCCACCTACAACAAATCACCCATTAAATCTAATCAAAATCTCTGCATGGCTAAAAGAAATCACCTTCTGGGAAACGAACAAGAGGCAAAACAAAACCTTGCCATAGCCCAAATGTCCATCGATATTAACCACGTGAATGACATAGAATCTTCTTTAAATCTTCTTAATTCCACTGCTACAAGCAACTACAATATCCAGCCAAAAGATTCAATCATTATCCACAACTCTACTACGACTTTATCAAACCTAAACACTCCTTCTCACCCCCTCAATATAAAATCTTCTACTCATCCAAATCATGCCGAGACTTCCAACATCTCAGAGAAGAAGGTGAAACCTTGCGCAAATCTTGAGTCATCAAAGAACCTTAAACATGTTGAACCCACCGCTACCACAAAACCCTCTACCAGGCAACAATCAACTGTTTTTTATCCAACCTCCTCTACCCCAGGACCATCAACCACTGTCGTGGGTGGAACAAGCACTCATGGGCCATGCCATAACGATCAGCATGGTGCTCAATGGCCAGAAGACAATCATAATACTCCAAAACTCCCACTTTCTGGCACAGCTTGTGTCCGAGGGTGTAACGACCTGGTCGGTCTTTTTGAGAGTTAGCGCCCCAATACCCTAATAACTACTCCTCCTATGTCTATTTATGTTATTGGAACTTGTCGGAGCGTTGAGTGGTTAAATCCGGAGGGATTTTGGACACTTAGTCCTTAAATGTGGATTTTTACTTTTAAAATCAGGCCGTAGATAGAACTGTGTGAAGACGGATCCGAAATGGAATTCCGTCAACTCCGTTAGCTCCATTGGGTGATTTTAGGGTCAGGAGCGTGTTCGGAATGTGTTTTCGAGGTTGGTTGTAGATTTAGGCTTGAATTGGCGAAAGTTAGAATTTCGGCGATTTCGGCCGATAGGTGAGATCTTGATATCGGACTCGGGATGGAATTCCTAAAGAGACAAAAGGTCTGTAATGTCATTTATGACCTGTGTGCAAAATTTGGGGTCATTCAGATGAGTTTTGACGTGTTTCGGCATCGAATGGGAATATTAGGAATTTCAAAAGTTCTTAGGCTTGAATCTATGCATATTTGAGGATTTTGATGTTATGAGATGTTTTTTAAGGCTCGACCAAGTTTGAATGAGTTATTAGGGTTGGTTTGTGGTTTTGGTTGAGGTCCCGGGGGCCTCGGGTGTTCAAACGGACACTTTCGGCCTAAAGGCCTTTGCTGATTTTTTGTTTTTTCTACAGCAGTTCCTTGTTCTCTGCAATCGCAAAAGATCACTCGCGATCGCATAGGGTAATTAGGGAAGGCACGTGATTTGTTCTTCGCGATCGCAGAAGGCTATGCGCGATCGCAGTGTATTGAGAAATTAACCTCCGCGATCGCATGTAATAGGCCGCGATCGCATAGTGTACCCAGGGTCTGAGGGGGGTTTGGTATTTACTCTGTGCGGTCGCGGGGTCCCAAACGCGATCGCATAGGTCTGGCTCATGAAGGTTCGTGATCGCAGACCCTCTAGCCGCGTTCACATAAGGCAAATTCTGGCGCGTGTGAGGTTACTCTCCGCGATCGCGACTCATTGTGCGCGATCGCGGAGAAGAAATGCCTGGGAAGCTTTTAAAGACCCAATTCCGAGGGTTCAAGTCATTTTCATCATTTTTTATTTTGAGAGCTCGGGAGAGGCGATTTTCGAAGGTATTTGCACCTGGGTGATTTGGGTAAGTGATCTCTAACCTATTTAGATCAAATTCCATGATTCCAATCGTAATTCAACCTTAAATTTCGAATTTTGTGAGTAGAACATGGGAAAAATGGGAAGAACTTCATAAAACAAATTGTTGAGTTTTGATTATGTGTTTGACCTCCGATTTGAGAGATTCTTATATGGTTAGATTCGTGAGTGAATGGGGGTTCAGAAAATGTAAATTTTACCCGATGGGCCCGGGGGACTTTTTGGGCGAATTTTCTAATTTCGCGTATTAGCTTAGAAATAATTAGCTATTTTGTTTCCTTGAAGTGATATTTATATTATGCAATCGAATTGAATAGATTTGGGCCACCCGGAGTCAGATACTCGTGGCAAGAGCGTGGTATTGAGTTGATTAGCGCAGTCAAGGTAAGTGGCTTGTCTAACTCTGTGTTGGGGATTTCCCTTGGGCATTTTATACTGATTTTACTATGTGGACGCCGTGTACGTGAGGTGACGAGTGCATACACGGGTCCTTGTTGCTAAAATTCCATTTTTACTTCCACTTCATGACTTATTTTCATTCCTGAAAGTACTGTTCCCTATCCTATATGAGTAGCTAGCTTAAGATTTAGCATGCCTACCTGTCCTTACTTGTTTCCCTCTTACTTGCTACAATTTGAACCATGCTTAGGTAGTTTTACAGTATTCTTGCCTAATATCTTTCTTGAACTGTTTAATTACGCTATGTCCGACATACTTTCTACATTGCACATTTAAATTAGGACTACGGACCGAGATCCGGGAGCTTTCCCCCTCTACTGCATTGCATATCTAAATTGGGATTATGGACTGAGATCCGGGAGCTTTTCCCCTATACTGCATTGCATATTTAAATTGGGACTACGGACTGAGATCCGGGAGTTTTCCCCTCCCCCCTGCACTGCATTGCATAATTATTGTTGAGTTATATGTTGTGCTGAGCCGATGTGTCTTTTCAGTTATTTCTTACAGTTCCTTCCTTAAGTTCTATTTATTATCGCTACGTATCTTTAACTGATCAAACTTATATTGTCTTACTTTTATAACTCAGTAGAGCCTCAATCTGACCTCGTCACCACTTGACTGGGGTTAGGCTTGGCACTTACTGAGTACCGAATGTGGAGTACTCATGCCCTTTCCTGCGCATATTTTCCCCATGTGCAAATCCAGGTACCAGCACTTAGTACCGTGGTTAGGTGCATAGCAGCAGCTGATTCTGAAGACCGCGAGATAATTCTGCAGCGTCTGCAGAATCCCACGTGTCCCCATCTACTCTACTACAGACTTAGGAGATATACATATACACTTTTCATTGTTCCATTGTATAGAGCTATAGTCGTATAAAGCTTGTGATTTGTGACATTCTGGGTTTTGGGAAAGTAAAAGTTGTAGATGCCGAGCGGCTAAATTTTATAGTATTACTTCATCTTTACTGTTTTGTTATTATTTGTCTTATTTTTCCACAATCTAGGCTTACCTAGTCGTAGAGACTAGGTGCTGTCACGAGACCGTTCGGAGGGTAAATTCGGATCGTGACAAGTTGTTATTAGAGCGTCTAGGTTCATAGGAGTCACAAGTCACAAGCCGGTTTATTAGACTCTCGCGGATCGGTGCGTAGACGTCCGTATCTATCTTCGGGAGGCTATGTAACTGTTAAGAACAATCATATTCTTTGGAATTCCGTGTCGTGCTAGTTACTGTCATCAAAATTCTTAAACTCTATTCTATTCTATCTTAAAGATGGTTCGTACTCGTACCGGACGTACCGATGACCAGGCGCCCGAGCCCCCAGTCAGAGGCAGGGGCCGAGATAGAGGACGAGCACGCAGTGCAGCCCGAGCACCGGCGAGAGCAGAGGCAGAGGATCCCCCAGCAGCCACAGTTGGAGGGGCACATGAGGTCCCTACTATTACTCCAGCCCTCCAGGATACATTGGCTCAGTTCTTGAGTGCCTTCAGTACTCTGTCTCAGACGGGATTACTTTCGATAGCCCCACCTACATCCCAGGCCGGGGGAGGGGCATAGACTCCCGCAGCCCGTACTCCTGAGCAGAGGGTTCATATGGGGCAGGTTCCAGAGTATATCCCCATTCCCCCAGCAGCTCCAGTTCAACATGAGACTAGGATAGCTGTTCCTGAGGAAGAGCAGCTCCGACTTGAGAGGTACAAGAAGTACCACCCATCTGAGTTCAGCGGACTAGCTTCGGGTGATGCCCTAGATTTTCTTGAGGGGTGCCATCGCATTCTCCGAACTATGGGTATTGTGGAGACGAGTGGGGTCTCTTTCACTGCTTTCCAGCTGAGGGGAGCAGCTTATCAGTGGTGGCGTGCTTTTGAGTTGGGCAGTCCGGACGAGGCAGCTTCACTTACTTGGGCTCAATTCTCAGAGATGTTCCTACTTGAGTTTGTCCCTCAGAGCCTCAGGGATGCTTGGCGTGCCGAGTTTGAGCAGTTATGCCAAGGTACCATGACTGTGTCAGAGTATGCAGTCCGTTTCAGCGACTTGGCTTGTCACACACCAGCTTTGGTTGTCACTGTCAGAGAGAGGGTTCGACGCTTTATTATGGGACTCCACCCCAGTTATCGGACCAGCATGGCTAGAGAGCTGGAGACAGATATTGCTTACCAGCAGGCTGTGAGTATTTCATGGAGGATTGAGATTATGCTAGCCCGGGACAGGGAGGAGAGAGAGGCCAAGAGGTCTCGAGAGACTGGTCATTTTTCAGGAACCCGTGCACCAGCAACATGTTACGGTAGAGGTTTTGTGAGTCGCCCCGTTCATTCAGCTCTTCCAGTAGCCAGTGGTATTCCAGCTCCTTCTAGACCTCAGGAGCCTTATTATGCACCACCAGTATCTCAAGTGCCTCCTACTCGAGGTGCTATCACCGGCCAGTCCAGCAGGCCTGTTCAGAGTCAGCATCAGCCTCCACGTTCTCCGAGGGGTTGTTTTGAGTGTGGTGACCCTCTTCATGTGATCAGATATTGCCCCAAGTCTAGGAGGGGTGCACCACCTTATACTTATCAGGTTCCACGCCTTCCACCAGGTCCTCCGGCTATTCTTCCAGCCCCAGCTGCTACCCCACTATCTCAGGCAGCTCGATGTGGAGGTCGGGGAGGTAGAGGCCGCCCTAGAGGGGGAGGCCAGGCTAGATATTATGCTCTTCCGGCCCGCTCAGAGGCCATTGCTTCAGATTCGGTCATTACAGGTATTGTTCCCGTTTGTCATAGGGATGCATCAGTATTATTTGACCCGGGATCTACATATTCGTATGTGTCCTCTTACTTTGTTTCTCATCTGGGGATATCTCGGGATTCTTTGAGTTCCCTCGTTTATGTTTCTACTCCTGTGGGAGATTCTCTTGTTGTGGACCGCGTATATCGGTCGTATTTGATTGTTATAAGTGGTTTTGAGACCAGGGCTGATTTATTATTACTCGGTATGGTAGATTTCGATGTTATATTGGGTATGGACTGTATGTCTCCCTACTATTCCATTCTTGATTGTCACGCCAAGACCGTGACGTTGGCTATTCCAGGATTACCGAGGTTAGAGCGGAGAGGTTCCTTAGAGTACACTCCCCGCCAAGTCATTTCCTTTCTTAAGGCTCAGTGGATGGTTGAAAAGGGGTGTGATACGTATTTGGCTTATGTGAGAGATGTTAGTGCTGAGACCCTTACAGTTGAGTCTGTCCCCATTGTTAGGGACTATCTTGATGTTTTTCTAGCTGATCTTCCGGGTATGCCGCCCGACAGAGATATTGATTTCGGCATTGAGTTGTTGCCGGGCACTCAGCCCATTTCCATTCCTCCCTATCGCATGGCTCCTCCTAAGTTGAAGGAGTTGAAGGAGCAGTTGCAGGAGTTGCTTGAAAAGGGATTCATCAGGCCCAGTGTATCACCTTGGGGTGCTCCGGTATTGTTTGTGAACAAAAAGGAAGGTTCAATGCGTATGTGTATTGACTACCGGCAACTAAATAAGGTGACAGTGAAGAACATGTACTCATTGCCTCGCATTGATGATTATTTTAATAATATCCTAAACTCAAATGATAAATTTGGAGGCAACCCTATAAATTGTAATCGTAGTAACTTTATTTGGAATAGTGTGAAGCGTTGTAATCTCATGGATTTAAGATATAAGGGTTGTAAATACACTTGGTCTAACCATAGAAAAAAATCTAAGGGCTTAATTATGGAACGTCTTGACAGAATTCTTGTGAATGAAAAATGGCTCTCTTTATTCCCTAAGGCAGTTGTTATCCATCTGCCTAAGACTCACTCGGACCATAACCCCCTTTTAATTAACCTTAGAGCGAGAAATATTAACCATATTGAGAAACCCTTCCGTTTAGAAACAATTTGGTGTAGGCACCTAGATTTTATCAACGTTGTTAAACAATGTTGAACAAATACTGATCTAATGAGCACCCAAAATCACTTTAAAGAGGTTGTTATCCAGTGGATAAACAATATTTTTGGGGACATCTTTAAAAAAAAAAAAACAATTCTAGCTATCTAAATGGTATACAATGCTCTCCTCATTACCAATATAGTAACATCTTACAAAATCTGGAATCAAATCTCCAGCTGGAATATAACAATATTCTTCATATGGAGCATGATTTTTGGAAATTAAGATCTAGAATGAACTTGCTTAATGAAGTTGATGCCAACACTAAGTATTATCATTTCATGGCCTCTAATAGAAAACATAGAAATGCCATTACCCATTTCATAAAGGAAGATGATAATCGGATATCTGACCCCAGTCAAATTCTTGACCATACCTTGTCCTTCTTTATGAAATCTTTCTCGATAACTAATCTTTGCTCCTTTAATATTAATGCTAATGATGCATTTTCAAGAGCTAGCAATATTAATCTCAATAGCCTTGATAATCCTCTCACCAATATAGATATTTCAAAAGCCCTTTTCTCTTTCAAATCTTTTAAAGCCCCTGGACCGGATGGTATACACCCTTTCTTTTACCAAAAATATTGGTACATAGTAAAAAATTATTTTTCAAACTATTGTCGCAATATTTTTAATACCCAAAAATTACCTAGTGGAACCAATGAAACTCTCATCTGCCTTACCCCTAAATTCCCTAATGCTAACAACCTCAAATAATTTAGACCAGTTGGCCTCTGTAACACTGCGTACAAAGTTATCACTAAAATCATAGCCAATAGGTTAAACCCTTTTCTATCAAACCTCATTAGCCCCATGAAATCAAGTTTTATTAAGAATATAAGAGCTAGTGATAATGCTATCATAATTCAAGAAATCATGCACAACCTTAATCGATAAAAAAACTAACTTCGACATGATCATTAAATTGGACCTAGAAAACGCATTCGATAGGTTGGAATGGTCTTTTGTCTACAAAACCCTCATGTATTTTAAATTCCCTCCTAAGTTAACTAATCTTATTATGCACTGCATAACCACTAGCTCAATGGCTATTCTACTGAATGGAGCTAAAACCAAATTCTTCCAACCTAGTAGAGATATCCACCAAGGAGACCCCCTCTTTCCTTATATTTTTATTCTTTGCATTGAGCTATTATCCAGACTCATCAGCCATCAAGTTGATATTCTAAACTGGGACCCTATTAACATCAGCCATAAGGGACCTCCCTCTCCCATATCTTCTTTTCTGATGATATAATCCTTATGGGAAAGGCTAATAAGAAGACCGGTCAATGCATGGACTTCATTACCATGGAATCAAGCCTAACTATCAACAAGACTAAATCTAGGATAATTATTCCCAAAAATTGCCCTAAAGACCAATCTCTCCATTTATCATCTCTATTTGGCATCAAAGCTACTTATGAATTTGGAAAATACCCCGGATTCCCAATTCTTAACCACAAGCCTAAGGCAAAAGATTTCCAGTTCATCATAGATAATCTCCACTCCAAATTATCTCACTGGAAATGTCCCTTTCCTAATATGGCAGGTAGAGCCACTCTGGTCTCCAGTACCCTAAGTGCCATCCCCCCTTACTCTATGCAATATACCCTCCTCCCCGCCAAAATGATTAAAACCATTGATAAAATCCAAAGAGACTTTCTATGTGTTCCTCTACTAATGCTAGGAAACTCCACCTTATTAGTTAGAACACCATTACTAGAGAAAAAAAGAATGGAGGACTAGGTCTTAGACAAGATAAATTAAAAAATATGGTCACCCTAGAAAGTCTTGTTTGGAGACTATTACAAAACTCTAGTGCCACATGGTGTCAGCTCATTAGGGCAAAATATGATAAGTCTAATTCTCCACTCAATACTTTCTTCATTTGGCAATCAATCATCAAGGGTTGGCAAGTTTGTCATAAAGGCATTCTGTGGCACCCCTCTACCAATACAAAGTTGAATATTTGGTATAACTCCAACACTTTAAGGTCCTCCATAATAGGTCCCCTTTCCAAAAATGATAATAACCTTTCTATATCAAATATTGCTAAAAATAACAACTCGAACCTAGATTCTATTTCCTTCGAACTACCTATGGAAGTGCTAAAAAATATGCAGGCCACACCCACACCTTCCAAGGGATCCAAATTGGACAATATGAGATGGATGCTAAACTCTAATGGTCTTTTCTCTTGCTATGAACTTTTTGAAAATCCCATCACTACTTCTAAGAACTTCAGTTGGATTTGGGACCTTCGATGCCAAAACAAGATTAAATTTCTTCTATGGAAATGCATGCATAATCGTCTTCCATGACGATCATACCTGGCTCAACTAGGCATAAACATAGATGCAACTTGCACGAGCTGTAGAAGGAAAATAGAAAATATTTACCACGTCTTCCTAGCTTGTCCAATAGCGTGCCAATTCTGGTGTAAATTGGGAATAAACCATCATGGCTTGATAGACGAAGAAAACTGGCTTGAGAATTTGAAAGATATCTTCATCAACCAAAATACTAATAACATTAGCTGGGAAACTCTATTTCCTTGCTCTATATGGAATTTGTGGACCAACAGGAACCACAACAACATCAATAACCTCAAAGGCAATATTGATGATAAGAAAACTATCCACCAAGCTTGGGAATTTGTCTTCTTCACGAAAAAGAATACTCTAATTAACAAAACAATCTCATTAGAAGTAAAGTGGCAGAAACCTCCAAGAAACAGGATCAAACTAAACTGTGATGGTGCTTTTTCCATTAGTAATAATATAGCAGGCATTGGAGGGACTTTCAGCAATTGCAAGGGAGAACGGATCGTGGGGTATAATACGACAATCCATGCAGTATCATCCACCCAAGCGGAATTGATGACTCTACTGGAAGGATTAAAGATTGCCAAGGATATGAATTTCGACAAGCTGAAAATCGAAACTGATTGCACAAATATTATTAAACTTATCTATGAAAATGGTAATAATTTCTCTAACACTGTGATTGAATGCATATGGTTGATGCAGCTGAAGCTCCCAATCCTAAAGCATAATTTCAGAAAAGGCAACAGAGTGGCACATAGTTTGGCCAAGGAAGCTGTAAAAAACCCTATAACTGCCAATTATTTTTTTCCATGCAAGTCCACCCATTTTTCTTGAACAAGAATTCCAAAGAGACAAGCTGGAAATTTGTAACTGTGTGAACGAACTCCCTATCAATGTTTGTAACTATCTTGCTAGTATGGGAAACAGTAATGCCCTAGAAACTACTACTACTATGGTTGTGATTGAGTATAATATAAATCTATCGTTTATGCTATAAAAAATAAAGAATATCAAATGGGTCGGGTAGACCTGAAATCGCCCACTAAGACACTGGCTCCGATAAGGTGACAAGGGCCCAACTTGGCATATCAATCTACATTCATTGCTTTACTTAAGTGTCAATCTTTTTCTTCATTTTTTATGTTTCATGAGTTTAGTAGCATAAAAGATAAAATTTATGTATCCAATAATTAAAATTATTTAAATATTGTCGGAATGTTTCTATACAATACGAAACAATTAACAATAAAGAAAAACTTGTCAATTTATAGATATGGATGTCAAATGGGTCGGGTTGGCTTGAAATCACCCACTAAGAGACTAGCTCAGATTAGGTAATAAGGGCCCGGCTCAGCATCTCAATCTACATTCATTGCTTTACTATAATTTTTCGAAAAAGTAAAATATACTTTCTACGTAATAGTATTCTTGAATATAAACAACCAAGTAAATGGATCGTTAACCACTTCTAGAGTCGTGAAATAAGAAGGAGCATAGAGTAGTACCCTAGTTGTTATAAGTGTGTACGGATAAAATGGCGGTCAAAGTTTTTCCCGATTCCCCGATGACGAAATGAAGGGGAAGCATAGATCGGCGCAGTTATAATCGAGGCCAGGAACCCTTCATATCAATACCCGGAAAGAATGAACGATCTATCTGAGATCAGACGCTGTAAACCGACACACCCCGGACCAAGTATAGCTTTTGTACCTCGGAGATGTGGTGAACGGTTATGCACGACGGATATGGTGCCGTAATTTTCTCCCTCAACCGGACATTGCCGCACGAATCCCGTTTAGTATCTATTAAAGAACAACAATTACTAGAAGAAAAAAAGATTTTTACCCTTTTAAGACTTGTACTAAGACTAAAAGTCTCCTACTATATAAAGGAAAAAGCTTTTCTTCGGTCTGACACATTATGACACGCAATTCAAAGCAATAAGAAAATTTACTTTTGTCTTCTAACTACTGTTCAAGGCAGTACTCATGACCGACTCACACTGAGAGTCTGATCTACTATTGAATTTAAGATCAATCTTGGTCATCATATTGCAATTGGTTTGATCTTTATTTATTATTTAATTCATCTATATGTGATTCTTAATTAATCGTAATAAATTTAAACCATGTACAAATTTAATTGTTACTCATTTTGGAGTAAACAGTTTTGCAAGGATAATAGTGGTGATTTTGTATGAATCTCTATAACACATCTTATTTTACGCTTGTTCTTTGAAATCTTAATTCCAGGTGAACCTCAAAATGTTAATCTCTCAGTCTGCTCACTTCAACGTTGACACTGCGCTAGACCATCACAACAAAAATAACAATGTGGTGCCCAGTAATGATGTGCAGCCTACCGATCCCAACGGTGTCCCATCTCTTTCCTCCGATCGATGCTAACTCGCAGGTGGCCATCAACATTAATTTGCCAACTGATCCCGAAAATAGTTTTCACAGGGGACCCCGACCAACAGCTCGAGAAGCGCCCGAAGGTGAAGGTGATGGGGTGAATACCGACCCCAAACTGCCATGAAATCTCAGAGTTTGTCAGACTTTGTGGCCGACTTTATGTCGTCCTTGATACCACAGTCGAAAGGGATTACTGCTCACCATAGGGGCTAATTTGGGGATCTGGACTCTATTCACGGACTGTGCCTCCAAAAAGGGGTCCGGGCTCGCCATCGTACTAAAACTTCCTGCAAGTAGAGTGATTAGACATTAGAATTGTAAAATTTACTAACAATGAATCCGAGTATGAAGCTATGATTTCAAGTCTGGAAGTGGATAAGAGCCACGGGGATGAAGTGATCGAATCCAAATGTGACTCCTTCCTCGTCGTAAAACAAGTCAACGGAACATTTGAAGTAAAAAAGGAACGGATGCGTAGGTACTTAGACAAATTGAAGGTAACCCTACACCAATTCAAGGAATGGACTCTACAACACGTACCATGAGATCAAAACAGCGAGGCCGATGTACTGGCTAACTTGGGGTTGTCTTTCAAATCTGAAGATTTCAACTCGGAGGCAGTAATGCAGTTGATGAATTCGGTGGTAGAAGAAGGTCATGCCGAGGTAAACTCGACAAGTTTAACTTGGAATTGGAGAAATAAATAAATAGACTACCTGAAGACAAGAAAATTGCCATCGGATCCTAAGAAAACGAAAGCCCTGCACACCAAAGCTGACATGCTTAGTTTAGTAGAAGGGAAATTGTTCAGAAGGTCCTTCTTCGGCCCATTATCTAGATGCTTAGGCCCGGGAGAGACTGAATACGCCATGAAGGATGTTCATGAGGGCATTTGTGGGAACCATTGGGGGGAAGAATACTTAGTTCGAAAGCTTATCAGAGTCGGCTACTATTGGAATGAAATGGAGAAGGATGCGTAAGACTTCGTACAAAAATACGATGAATGTCAAAGACACGCCCCAATGATTCACCAACCGGGAGAGATGGTTCACCTGGTCTTATCGTCGTGGCAGTTTATAAAGTAGGGAATGAATATCGTCGGTCCTCCTCCATGGGTGTATGGTAAGGCCAAATACATACTCCTCATGACTGATTATTTTTCCAAATGGGTCAAGGCTCAAGCATTCGAGAAGGTCCGGGAGAAGGAAGTCTTCGACCTTGTCTAGGATCACATAATATGTCGATTTGGGATACCAGCCGAGATCGTTTATGACAACGAAAAACAATTCGTCAGTAACAAGGTAAGTAAGTTTTTCAAAGACCACAAGATTAAAAAGATATTATCAGCGCCTTACCACCCTAGTGCGAACAGGCAAGCAGAATCGATGAACAAAACTATACTCCAAAACCTAAAAAAGAAATTGATCGATTAAAAGGGAAAGTGGAAGGAAATTCTACACGAAGTCTTGTGGGCATATCGTACAACTTCAAAGTCGAGTAACGGTGAGACCCCGTTCTCTCTATTCGACGGAGCAGAAGCCTTTATACCGGTCAAGGTAGGGGAACTGAGCCTCAAGTTCCAGTATGCTACTAAAATGTCAAACGGTGAAGTTATGGCCACGAGCCTGAAATTATTAGACGAAAGGCGAGAAGATGTCCTGGTCCGGTTGGCCACCAAAAGCAGCAAGTAGGGAGGTACTACAATCGAAGAGTCAATCTCCGACATTTTCAAGTCAGGGAATTGGTGCTAAGAAAAGTAACGCTACACATAAGGAACTAAAATGACGGGAAATTTGTCCCGAATTGGGAGGGATTGTATAGAGTTTCGGGAATAACCAGCAAAGACTCGTTTGAAGTCCGTACTCAGAAAGTATGACCCTTACGAATAATTAAAACCTATTACAGGGTTACCCTTCGCAAGAACGTCATCATATATGATTAGAACACTTAAGAATCCTAAAGGCTTTCGATTTTATTGGATGATTCGAAGCCACGAGTAATTCAGAGTTTCCCTCGAAATCGAGCCCTATTTGGATCTACAAAAGAACGGATGCTCTAGAATATATATAATTCTATGGTAAGGTATTAAGGAATGATAAACAAATGAAAGATTGCAAGTAGATGCTGAAAAGTAAAAACATGGTATTGCGGAAGGGAAAATTTCATATAAATTTCAAAAATATTTACGAAGGCACGATAAAATGGCCTCAAAATAACAAATAAAGAAAAAAATACAAAAGGAAAGCAAAAAAGGACTAAAGCATCTACGCCTAATCTTCACACGAGCTCGACTCAGCACCGGAACCGTCGGAACCTTCAGATCCTTCTGGACCTTTGGGCTCATAGAGTTCCTTTGCCTCTGCCTCGAGCCTCTTGGCTTCATCAATCTTGGCTAACAGGTCAAAACCTCGAGTGTGAATCTCCTCAATGGTTTTTATGATAGGCTCTTTACATACTCGATCTTTGTCTTCAATCGGACCTTGGCTATCTCCACTTCAGCCTTATACTTGGCCAACGTTTCCTTGATTTCGGAGGAATCAATCGAAGTTACCTCTAATTTTGACTTAAGCACGGTATATTCCTAGCTGAGGGCATATCGTTCCCTGACAACTAAGTTCAGCTATGCCCGGAGTTCATCATTAAGTCGTGACCACATGTCGACCTTGTCTTTTGCCACCCGGAGCTAGTCCTTGACCGATGTCAGCTCCTCTTTTATAGCCTTTTTTTCCAAAGCATGCAAGTCTATCCTGTCCCTCAACCCCTCGGTCGTGGCCTTGACCTCATCCATCTCGGCCCGAAGCTGGTCAATCAAGTCAATCTTCTCCTGGACCTACGAAGTTGCGTCGTTAGTCAAAACAAGTAACTTCTCAATTTTAGCCTCAAAGATCCTTACCTTCTTGACCATATCGGAATACTCCAGTTTCACAAACGAGGCCTCCTTCTGCGCCTTTTCCAGCTCGGCCCAAAGAGTTAGGAGATCTTTAAGAGCCTCGTCCTGTTTTTTCATTGAGAGCCATGTACATGTCCTTCTTCGGACCTACTCTTTGAGCTCGAACTGGTTGATTTCCAAGAGGGAATGAAGGAAGCTTTCGTGATGAAGCACCGAAGCCAAAAAAAACAATAAGGTCATTAGAACATGCTAAAACTTAGAAAAATTCTCAAAGGACCTAAAGAGTAGACATCTTAACCGGGACAGTGCCTCTTGCGCCTTGTTGAAAGGGCTCGACGTGCCTACTTCGTTAATCTTCGCTTGGTCATCCTCGATCACTAGACAACGAAGATTGCTGGCCATGCCCACCGTAGGGGACAACGGTCGGGTGTCCGCTGGGATAGTAAGAACAACTATTCTCTTACGGTCGGAACCCACACTCGGGGAACGGAACTGCCTCACTAGCTTCGGGCTCGAGCTCGGCTCGCCCAGCGATGGCACGTCCTTTTTGGGACCTCCAGGTGGCCAAGCCCGGAATAGTCCTCCAATGCGCTCATGCGAATGCCTTCAAAGAACATGCTGAGGGCATCATCTATGCCCCGCGCCATCTCATTTGATTTTCTTTATCGATTTGAGCATCTTCAAGCATGGACACTGTGTGGGGCGCATTTCCGTGATGTCTATGACACCGACTACTTCCTTCAGGGCAAAAGAGACTTGTCGGGAGGACATGGCCTCCGATTCTCCTTCTAGTTCCCGAGCGAGAGGGGGAACAATCTCTTGGCCATCTTCTCCAGTTTCCTCCTGCTTTCCCTCATTGGTGGTCGACCCGGAGAAATGAACTCAAGATCGTCATCCTCAGGGTAATCCCTGAGCCGAAAGAGTAAATTGGGTCCGGTACCCTGGCTTTGGTACTCTTCTTGTTTCTTTTCTAGACCCAGACAACAAACCTCTTTTTCTTCACCTCGGCATCGGGGGAGCCCAAGGATTTCCTTTTTTTCTTTGTTTTCTCCTACTTTGTGGCGGGCTAGGCTATCCCTAAGCGGAGGGTTGTACGAGCGAGGACGGGGCCTCGTCCTTATTCAATTGCCTAAGCTCGGTGGTCTTGGGCAAACCTATGAGAACATAGCAAAAATACAAGTCAATTATATGTGTGTAATTATTTTGGAGGAGGTCTTACCATGGGAACATGCCTCATACTTGCCCGTCGAGAGATTGCACCATCCGCTCGAGAAGTAAGACATTTTTTTACAGATCCCCTTGATCCACTCCTTGAAGCAGGGGACTTTATTAGGAGATTGGGCGACCGCTACACAACGATAGACACGGGCTATTAGAAAAGAATAAAAGAAAGTGTCAAGTACTCAAGAAGGAAAAGACTTACGGGATGAGTTCCACTTTTCAAGGAATGGTAGAAATTCGGGGGGGGGGGGGGGGGGGGAGGCTACGTTGTTTCTACCCAAAAAAAC
>ML263467.1:0-63414 GCA_005239495.1 Nicotiana undulata | reverse complement strand
GGGGGGGGGGGGGGGGGGGGATGAGCTCTTCGATTTTCACCCGAACAAACCTCCCCTGCAAACCTTGATCTTGGTTTTCATCGATGCTCGAGAATGGAGCTTTACTTGCTCGACGAACGAGCTTGATCAACCCCCTTAAGAAAATTCGGGGATTGTAGAGACGAAGCAAGTGGTCAAGGGTGAACCGAGGTGCTTCAGTGTTTTTTACTAAGTGACAAAGGATGATTATGATCCTCCAGAAGGACGGGTGAATCTTCCCAAGGCAGACCTCGTACCTTTTGTAGAAGCCGGGGATTATAGGGTCCACCGGGGCGAGCATGAATTCCCAGTTGCATTCTACCCGAATTGTGGGTAGAGTGTCCTCGTTAATGGAGAATATGTACCTCCATACTCCTTCCCCTCGGTCATATTGACTAGAGGCCTTTTTGACTTTAAAGTCGTTTTTGATAGAGAAACCCTCGGGAATGAAACTCTTCAAAGGAGGATCTGGGACCACCTCGGGATTTCCCACTTCGGCATCTGTGGCCGGGTTGAAGTTGAAGGATCAGTTTGCTGGGACACGAATTTGGAAGTTTTTGCCATCGAAATCTAGAAAATATGACGGTTTGAAGAAAGATATGAAGGTGATGATAAAGATTTGAAGATGGGGATGAAGGAATGCAAGTATGGTTTGAATATTTAAAGAAGAAGTATGAAGATTTGAAGATGAAGATCTAAGAAACAATATATGATGATTTGAAGGGGATAGATTTAAGTAGAGAATTCGAGGGTAAATCAAAGAGCTCTGAAATCGGAAAGTGAAAAAGTGAAAAGGCGTAGAAGCTTTTATAGAAGAATGATAATCAATGCGTGACGTTTCGCATTCAGGGACAGTCAACCACCGGTTGACACGTGTCCGAATTCAGAACGACGCGACTGATGGGATGTTTTGCTGACCCGTCGACTCGGTTGTAACATACGAAGGAAGGAACCAGGGTTAATTTATCGCTTCATGTCTCTTCGATGAATCTACTCTCTGGAAAACGAGGAGACTATCTGTGTACGGATAAAATCGGGGTCAAAGTTTATTTCGATACCCCGATAAGGAAACGAATGGGAAGCATAGGTTGGCCCAAAATCCGCCACTAAAATGGGTCGGGTTGGCCCGAAAGCGCAATACATAACAAATTAATAATAAAGGACAAACTTGTCAATTTAAAGTCACATGAATATCAAATAGTCGGATTGGCCTGAAATCGCGCACTAAAAGACTAGCTCCGATTAGGTGATAACGGCCCAGCTCCGCATGTCAATCTACATTCATTGCTTTACTTAACTGTCATTCTTTTTCTTCATTTTTTTATCATTATGTTTCATAAGTTTAGTAGCATAAAAGATAAAATGTATGAATCCAATAATTAAAATATCAAAATATTATCATAAATTTTGCTATACAATATGAAAAACTTAACAAATAAAGGACAAGCTTGTCAATTTACAGATATGGATGTCAAACGGGTCGGGTTGGCCCGAAATCTCCCACTAAGAGATTGGCTCAGATTAGGTGATAAAGGCCCAGCTCGCCATCTCAATCTACATTAATTGCTTTACTATAATTTTTCGAAAAATTAAAACATACTTTCTACGTAATAGTTTTCTTGAATTATAAATAACCAAGTAAATGGATTGTTAACCACTTCTAGAGTACATCGTCGTGAAATAAGAAGGTACATTGAGTAGTACCCTAGTTGTTATAAGTGTGTGAGGACAAAATAGGGGTCAATATTTTTTTCGATCCCTCGATGAGGAAACGGAGGGGAAGCACGGATCGACACGGTTATAATCGAGACCAGGAAACCTTTATATCGAGTCCCGAGAAGAATGAACGATCTATCTGAGATCGGACGTGGTAAAGCGACGCACCACATACTAAGTATAGCTTCTGGACCTCGGAGATGCGGTGAATGATCATGCACGACGGACAGGGTGCCGTAATATCCGCCCTCAACCGAACATTGCGGTGCGAATCCCGCTCAGTATCAGTTAAAGATCAACAATTACCGGAAAAAGAAGATTTTTTATCTTTTTGTACTAGGACTAAAATTCTCCTACTATATAAAGGGGAAGCTTTTCCTCAATCTGACACATTGTAACATGCAATTCAAAGCAATAAGAAAATTTACTTTTGTCTTCTAGGTACCGTTCAAGGCATTACTTGTTTGTTTTTTTCTTTACTCACGAGCGAGCTTGCACCAAGGGTCCGATCAAGAACGAATTCCACTATTTAATCTAAGGTCAGACTTGGTCATCGTGTTGCAATTAATTTGATCATTTATTTTATTTTTAATTCATCTATATGTTATTCTTAATTATTTACATTAAATAAAATATATATTCTTTAAATTATGTATAAATTTAATTATTATTATTTTTGGGTAAACAATAAGATTTTAGACAAATTGCATCAATCATGATTCTCCCATTCACCCATTTCAAGATGCATTGTAACCTCTCTTTATGTGGATATGTGTGCTTGGACCACCAAAATGAAAGTAATCAACAAGTGATATTCTTCTAAATTAAACCATTTGTTTACTCCTTAGGGCATTTGTATACGTCATCCTTTCTTCACTAAAAGAAGATAAAGGCCATCTAAGTAAATGGTAAAACATCAGCTTTCACAACTGTTCGAGAAGGTCAGCCACTCAGCCTGTGCATGTAATACTCTTGTCATGAACTGAGCACTGAGCAGCCTCTTCTGTCCATATTAGGCCAATAAAGTTTCATGGATAAGAAAAGAAAAAGGATATAAATTAAAGGTGCTCATGGAATGGTAAAAATGTTCTCGCCGTCTCATTTTATGCCGTAATATTCCGATTTTGAGAATAATGGATATTTCTTTGATCGTGATTAGTTCATGTACCATTCAAATATTTTTAATTATTATTTATTGTAACTGATGCTATGTTTTACGAATTTCTTAAATACATAAATTTTATGCCCTTTAATTTTAATTTATGTAAATCTATTTTATTTTTAGTTCGTACTAAATAAATAATCTCTTTTCTTATTGAAAACAATTTATCTTTATGCGATTACCGTACAAAATATATATTTCTCTTTTTACACCACAAATTTAAAAAATAACTTTTTTTTTTTTATACTTTGTGTCTAATCAAATAAAGTCACATAAATCAGAGAGGAAGAGTACCAAAAACTTAAAGAATCTATTTTTGAATAAATTGGGACAGAGTACTTAGTATTACAAGAAGCATCGGTAAGTGTAATTGGAATTTATGGTCTCTAATTAGTTGGTTAAGAGGTCAATAGGTTGTTTCTTGTCCCTCTTTCTCTCTCAGATGTCTCGTATCTTTTTTAATGGAAAAGTGCATATCATACAGTTATGGGTTGATGCGATATATAATAGTATAATTCCTCTGGGAAGTTCCAAAATAATACTATATTTGGGGGATAGACTAACTTTATCAAGATACCAGATGAGTGGTTGGGGGATAGACGCATAAGGAAAGAGATTAACACACATTTATTCCTTACGTGATGCAACTGTCCAGTTCTCTTCCTATATAAAGGCCATAAAACTCCCCATCATTCCTCACACATCAAATCATCATAAATCAAAATCATTGTTCCAAAACATTGTAGTTTCAGATCTAGGGTTTCCTACATCTTCTTGTGGTAAAATATATTGTCGGCCGGAGAGAATTGAAGCCAACATTCAGGTTATAACTATAGTTGGGGGTAATAAAAGGAAGGTGACAGAAGAGAGTGAGCACACATGGTCTTTTCTTGCATGATATATATATGCGTGAAGCTATGCGTGCTCACTACTCTATCTGTCACCTCCACCACTCTCTTTATCTCTAGATTTTTTTCTGTTTTATATATGCATGCGTCTGTGGTTATGAACATATATTGTTAGTATACTACTCAGGAGCGGACCTAGGGGGCCGAGGGGTTCATTCAAATCCTTTCCTGCCAAGTGAGGTGACAGAAAAGAGTGAGCACACATTATATTTTCTTGCATATGATCTTATGCTTGAAGCTATGCGTGCTCACTGCTCTATTTGTCACCTCCACCACTCCCTCTATCTCTAGATTTCTCTATGTTTTATGTATGCGTGCGTCTGTGTTTATGAACATATGATATTATTGGCATAGTACTCAGGAGCGGACTTAGGGGGCGAGGGGTTCATTCGAATCCCTTCTCGCCAAGGGAGGTGACAGAAGAGAGTGAGCACACATTGTATTTTCTTGCATGATATATGCTTGAAGCTATGTGTGCTCGCTGCTCTATCTGTCACCCCCACCACTCCCTCTGTTTCGCTTTAGATCTTTTTTGTTTGTGGACTCTATGTATGGAGCTAATCATACATGGGTATCTATAGAGGTAATTGTTTTTTATTTTTATGATGTTGATTCATATTAATTGGATCAGTAGATAATGGATTGTTAATTTACAAAGATTCCTTGTTTTATTATTTGCATATTTAATTTGTGTACCTTCGGCTGTTAGATAGTGAAATACTTCGAAAATTTGTGCAGCTTTTCTATGTTTTTTTTTGTTAATATTGATTCATCTCAAATCTCTCTGCATTCCACTCTTTCTGTTGTTTTCTTTCTCCAGAAGATTGATTGTGTAGCTAGTTTACTGTTTTTTACTTCAAGAATTGATGGTTTAGTAACTGAAACACGTCTCACAGTACTCTCAGTGCCTTCCACAATTAATGATCCAAGAAGACAACAATCAATTCAGATGCAAAGTTGAGATCATGAAGATTTGCTGATTTTCTTTTTAAGCAGTTATATTTGACTTGTCCATGCCAAAAGAAACACGGTTTTATCTCAACAACAAGTGGTGGATGATGTAGACATCTCTAGTTTTTGTTCTTTAGCTTTGAATATAGTGGAGCTCTTCTCTCTTTTTAAGCATGTACCAACAGAAATCAAATTGTGGATAGACTTTTTTGAGAAATCATCACTTACTGTTACTATCTGCAGCAGGTGGATTCCAGGTTGAGATTAATCCATCATTTTCAAGATCCCGTCTTTGATTGATACAAGTTTTTGTTGGACAAAACTTAGTAGGATTTTTGATTAATTTCCTATCTTATTATATACCCTTTTTCGTGCTTTTTCATCTAGTAAGTTTGTGTGTATGTGCATCAATCTTTGTAAGTTTTATCTAATATTTATGAAGTGACTGGACATTAGTTCTAGCTATCATTAGCTTTAATTCGTTTCAATAGTGTTAATTATATGTGCCTGCATGACTTTTTTATAATTATTCTCGAGAAACTCATATTTAGTGCATACTTCAAATAAATTAAGTTAAGCACATAATAATTAAGACGAACATCTACCAGCTTGCTTTTGTCTTCTCGTGTAGGAACGTTTGATCAAGATTACAGTTTCCTGAACTAGAAACCGTTTGTACATAATTGTGGTTGCTACTTGAAAAAATAGTTTTTGAAGTTTATTTGTGGAAAAATAATTTTCACTCATAAACTGTCCTGAATCAGTATTTGGGACCTTGAAAAACAATTTCTAATCTTCTCCAGTATCAAATTCCTTGAACAAATCATTTTTTAAAGCTTTAGTTCAAAAAAATAGCCAAAATCTATGGTCAAACTGAACCTATATGCAATTAGACATCTCTATAATAGTATCAATATATAACAATTATTCACTATAAAACTCAGTTTCGTATCGAACTATTTTTATGCTATATTAGGATTGTATATGGACCAGGTTGGTTTGATTTTATCAAAAAACAAACCAAACCAACTATATCGGTTTGGTTGGTTGTTTTGGTCGGGTTTTTTTTGTTACATGAATATTATTTCAATCTTACTTTGTTAAATTTTTTATAAGTAAATATATGTTTAGTAAAAATTAAAAAAAATGACAAACATATGATCCGTTAAAATATTTTTATGGGAGCATGTTTTTAGTAACACATAGTTTTTTTAGTCATCTGGTAATAATTTCTTTCAAGGTTAATCGAATTTAATAATTAAATATAAAAATCAACATAATACCTAATTAATGATATGTTCTATTAATTTTAAATTATCGAAATACCACTTCAAATTTAAAAAAGATATAAGCATTTACTAGATCTTGACATATGAATATGAAAGAACAAAAAGCTTGACTCGTTTGAGTAGCATTTGATAAGAAAGTGATCATACAACCCATTATTTAAAGTTAATAAAAATGAAGCACTTCATATTAATTAACCAAATATTATATCCCATAAGAGAATCGCAAATATTTCTAGATGGTTTTTTAAAAAAAATTCTATAAAAAGTCTTAAAAAGTATGTGTGTGTATATATATGTCGGTTTGCGTTGGATTTTTTACTCAATATACCAAATCTAATCGGGTTGGTTTGACTTTTCGGTTTGGTATTATTTTTTAGTTCGGTTTGTGCATCCTTAATTATAATATATGTTCTCGATAAAATATTTTGCTATAACAGTTAAAAAATTTCGGAACAAATAAGGTTGCTAGGGTGAGTTTTGTCTCACACTATCTCATCGACGTACTTTAGCTTGTACTTTTATTATTTTCTAGTGATATTCTATTTTCCTATTTGAGAGGACAGTTTAATTTGGCATGCCGTCCCCAGTTTGAGACAGTTCTCTTTTTAGTTCTTTTTATGCTAATTAAAAGAAGCCACCTACATTGTACATACCAAAGAGGGAAAGATGCTTCAGTATTAAGATTAATTCTCTTTTGCATTACTTTCTTTTGGTTTTTCTTTTCCCAACATTGCACGTTACAAAAAAATTCTTAGTTAAACAATGTAGTACTTTCATCTTCTAATTAACATTTCTATGTTCAGATTTGAGTAATAATGCTAACCACATGCAGGAAGATTGGGTGCCCTTCTGTTTTTGCTGTCTCAATTGGAAAAACAACCATTTTCTTAGATCTCTTATTAGGGAACCATACTGCCATTATTTCATATATTATTTTTTGTAATTAAAGTTAGTTCCATCTTCTATACTTTAACAGATTCTATCGATCTAAAGCAACACTACTGTTAACTGTTGCTTTTCCGGCGCAATAATATTATACTCATACGAATAGATTAATGAATATTAGTAGTACATAAAATTTCTTTGCTTTTTGTGACATTGTTAAAGACAATTGCAGGACTTGTGCATAGATGCTTAAGTTCCTTTGTGATGGTGTTCCCCAGCCAAAACTTTGCTGTAGAAAGTTTATATATAGACCCCATAGTGGTCCTTAATTCTTACACTTCATTTTTTTCTAGCCATTAATTTGACTATAAAACCGATCAATTTTTACATCATAAAATAAATAGAAATGAATACATAGTTAAATATAGGTATATGGAATAAGTTTGTCTAATATACAGTTATGAGAGGATTAATGTTGACATTTTCTGATGATCTTCTGGTAGTTATTTCATTTCGTGTTATTATCTCAAGCAATTCAGTTTTAGCAACCTTTAATTACTTGGCATCTATCTCTATACGTATTTCAGAATATATATACACCTAGCTTAATTTCACTCCCAAACTCATATATATATATATATAGCTAATTAAGAACAATTTGGACTTCCACTTTGCTTAATGGACTTGGATAACAAACTTTAGCTAAGATGAGCTATGCCCAACATTCATCTCTGAAAGGTGAGTAGAAGGAATTATCGTCTCTGAAACAGTAACTAATCATTTTATTTTATTTTTATAAAATTTCCCAGAGTACCTGGGGTGTTGTATTGGACAAAATAAGAGTTTGAATATACAACACAAGGGTAGAGGAAACCCTTCAAAAAATTGGAGGGATCTACACTAATTGCAGAAGATCACCTCCTCAACCAAAATCTAACTGACAAAAAAGTTTGCCTTATCATACTTGTTTCTTATACTTGGGACTTGTTGTTTGTCCAGAAAGAGAATGGCTTTTGCTTTGCTAGGGAGTTGCAGATTTGATAGAAACACCATTGTTTGTTGTTGCTCCACTGCTTCCTTAGCCAAACTGTCCGCCAACTGATAAGCTTCGCGATAGCAATGCTTGATCCGAGTATTGATCCTGCTCATTGTGTCTTTTTTTTTGTCCACAATATGACAAAGATTATAATTTGTATCTCTATCTTTTTGGAGTAACTCAGTTATATAAAGAGAATCCAACTCAAGGATCACTTGGTTATAACCATTCTGGGCACACCAGTTGACTCCAAATAATAAGGCCTGCGCCTCAGTAATGTTGTGATTTTGGGCTGTTCCAGGGGTGGAGAATGCCATGATAATGTTGCCTTCTTCATCTCTAACCGCACCTCCTAGACATGTCTTTCCGTCCCTCTGTTTGAAGCTCCCATCTGTGTTGAGTTTGACCCAATTCTTCTCTGGTCTAAGCCGTTGAACCACTACAGCCTTGTATCCTGGACGAAAGGCTAATGAGCTTATCACAGAATGAATTCCATGGTAACTTTAGGCCACTTTTTGGATAAACTTTGTTGATCACTATCTCTATAGTCCAAGTAACTAATCATTTCAGTATAAACTTCTGTTTCAGCCAGGGTGTCAATGGTTCGGTTCGATCGGTTATTTTCTTAAAATTTGTACATGTTTACCAGTAAAACGGTACAGTTGAATTTATACGTGGTTTCTAGACAAATGAATTAATTTGATCATGAAATAATAAAATAATCGAAGAATTATGCAATACTTAGTCTTAGGATATAAACGAAATAACATAAGCAATAGTTCCGGGAACAAGGTTTCCGGGCACAAAAACAACGAAATCAAAAGGCAAGAAGATAGGATTGTATTGAGCTTTGTATAGAATATAGCGTAAGTTTGCTAGAAAATTCGTGTTCTTTACGACAACAACTAAGCTCACTATTTATAGCTACGAATGAGATCCTAGGATCGTGCCCTTCTTTAATGTCAATTATGAGGGACATTGATGAAGATGTAACGATGAACATAAATGCCAAATTCCCTGTAACGGGTAATTGCTCTTAATGCCATGGAATATTCTCTATTTAAATGCTACCGGGCGAAGAGCATTTATCACATCTTTATGAGCGTTATCCTTTTCGTTGACAAACAAAACAGTTGTCTTCGGTCTTTGGCCATGCCCTCGTCTTCGGTTCCACGTGTCCCTTTTTTTGACGGCCTCGTAGCATATTTTACTCTATACAGATAGTACCCCTGCTTTCCGGTGACATAACTTTGTGTTACCGGGAAGTTGGTACAAACACTCTTTTGGCTGGAATTGCTATAATTCCCTCTGAAGGTTTCTGAGTTTTGACGGTTGGTTAGACGCACGTCTCTTCGCATTTAATGCCTCGAACACGCGTCATCCCATGATTTAGCAACACTTTTGCCGATTATCGAGGTAATCATGTCCATGAATTTAGCCGCCAAAAATTTTTACTTATACGCATAAACTTCTCCCTTATACTTCATAAATTTTCAAGCTTCCCTTATCTAACTTGCATATTTTCTCTAATTCTTTTCAAACAAAAACCTTCTCATTCTTCCATACAATGGTTTCTTCCTCCAAGCTTACTGATTTTTCAAAGAGCAAGAACAAGGACGAGAACTCTGCTCCTCCAACAGTGGGCTCCATCATCCCTAGAAGTCTTATTACCACAAAAGACATCGAACAGAAATTCCTTGCTGCTAACTCTCGTACACGGGCCGTCAGTAGGTATCCTTCTTCCATACGTCCTTCTAGCATTCCTGCTGTGAAGGAAGATTGTTGCTGCCATGATTTGGATATTATTGCTCCTGATCTATCGGAGCGAGTCACCCTACCCAAGGAGGGTTTTACATATTTTTACACGTATCCATTTAATTTGTGTGCGTTCTCTTTGAGCGGAGAGCTTGACTCCCTGATTGCGGAGTTTTACCTCCGCTACCAAGTGCGTTTGGCACAAGTAAGTCCTTCTGTGTGGAAGACGGTTGCTTGCCTTCGGCGTTTGTGCCAGGAGACTGGAGAGGAGCTACCCTTAGCTCATATGATGAATCTTTATTCTCCCAAAATCTTCCGCGGGATAATGATAAACCTCTAAAAGTGTGGCCACCATGCTCTTGTCTAGAATAGATGATGACAACGACTGTGGATGGATGGAACGTTTCGTTGCAACTTCCACCAACAACATCATTCCGGCAACGACTCCATCCTTTTCGGCCGCTTGGAACCGCACTCGTAAGCTCTTTGTTTAGTATTTCCTTTTACTAAATATTTTTCTATAGACGTATTGATCCTTCATCCTTCGCCTGTTTCAGCAACTCGATGGATCCCACCGGTGGTTGAAGGTTTGGATCGATGGGTACAAAAGACATTGGACGTTACGACGCTCGAGACTCGCTTGTGGAAAGAACTGGCCCCTAAATAAGGGTGGAAGGCTGATAATAGGTGAATTAGACTATATTTTTGCCCCTAATGAACCATACTTTATTATGTTTTTAATGTGAATATTGATAACAAAATGCTCTGATTAGTGTTTCTTGTGCTTTGCTGGATATATTCTATGAGAGGAAATACTTTGGAGCGATTTGGAGTCAACTAAGGGAGTTCGAGGCCAATCGAGAAGAACCCATGAGGAAAGCACAAGAGAAAGGGCTGAAATTGCTGGAACATGGTCCACCGCGACCGCGGTCGACCACGGCTGGATTGCGGTGGAGAAATAACTGAAGCAGCGTATGAGTAGCCCACCGCGGTCGCGCCACCTTCCTGCCGCGACCGCGGGCGACAGCTGACAGACCTGAAAAATTGAAGGACTTAAGTGCAAAGCACGGGAATAACTTGCCAAACCCTATTTAAACATTGTAAATCCGCCCAAGAGGAGGAGATTCTTAATTTTAGTCCCAAGTAGGAGGCAAGACTCATTGTGAGAAGACAAGAAACCATTAGAGTTTTATATTTTCTTCCTTTAATCTTTATTTTGAGCTTTATGAATTCTTTTGGATTTTTATTGTTCTTGAGCATGAGTAGCTAAAGTTTCTAATCTAAGGTTGCTGGTGGAACCCGTTGGGGATGAACTTGTTGAGATATTAATATAGTTTTGTTTGGTTGTTAATCTCTATTTGTTCAACTATGTTCTTGTTGTAGTTGATTGAAGGGCCCTCAATTAGCTGTTCCTATTTATTATGTATCTACTTGAGAGAGAGTGCATATTTAGGTAGTTGTTTGAACAACACCACTCCCGGAGTATAGGCGAGAGTCACAACCGAGGGTTTAGAGGTTGGATTAGAGATAACGATACCTCGGGTGCAATCTAAAGTGAACTGTAATGCAATATAGCTAGCGTAACTTGAGAAAGTGCGTCTAGTAAATTATCATAATTACTTGAGAGAGATTTATGATAACTAGAGTGTTCATGATTGATAGAGACAACTAAGTCAAAACTATAGGAAATATACAAGAAGGAATTTCACCAACGGGGAAAACCATAACCTTAGACCTCTATTATAATTGTTTACACCCCATTGTTAGTTAATTTTTAGTTTTAATATTTTCGTTCAGCTGTAGTAGTATAAAAACAGCACCAAGTGATATTCACAAAGTTTGAGAAAGTTGACCATTGAGAATTTGGTAATCTAACAACAACATTTGATATGTTGATTCCCTGTGGGATTCGACTCTGGCTAAATACTCAGATTATATTTGCAACGCTCGCTTAGTATTTTAATAGACATAGTTGAGTGTGATCAAGTTTTAGCGCCGTTGCCGGGGGATTAACGGTATTATCAAGTGTAGTTGAAGGAAATTCGAAACTTCTTAAGTATAGTCGGTTTTCTTTGATTTAATACATATATTGAATCTCTAACGTTTGCTAAACCGGTGGTACAGGAGCATGCCTAGAAACTCTTCGAGAACTGGTGACGTATTTGAAGCATTGCCAGATCCTGAAAAAGTTTTCAGGGCCAATCGGAGAAGCAAACAACAACCATACATTGAACACATAGAACCAGACATGGCAGAGCTTCACGACAGAAACAACCTTAATTTTGGGGATGTCAGGGATGGTGTGGTCGACCCTACTGCAAGGATTGCAGCACCTCAGGTACCCCATTGTACCTGAGGCACCATTATACGACTGGGGACAACCCACAACTGACAACATGGCAACCGTGATTTTGGTCCCTCAGCTTGAAGCAGAGTCTTTCCAGATTACAAACAATATGATGCACTTGTTGCAGAATAAGGGGCTATTTTCGGGGTCATACGTTGAGGACCCCCAGCAGCATTTAAAGAACTTTCTGTCCATCCGCAAGACACAGAGGCAGCCGAATGTTACTCTAGAGGCATTAAGATTGTTATTGTTTCCGTTCTCGGTGACAGGAGTTGCCCAGACTTGGCTCAACTCCCTCTCTATCAACTCTATTGCAACATGGGAGGAGTTGGTCAAGAAATTTATGAATAAATTCCATCCACCAAACAAGACAGCACAACAGATTGATGAGATCATAAGCATCAGGCAGAAGCCCATGGAGACACTGCAGGAGACATGTGAAAGGTTTAAAGGGATGCTGGTTATCTGTCCTCACCATGGTATTCCAGAGAAAATGTTGGGACGGCGATGTTATATGGGTCTGGCTGATGGTGTAAAGGCCAATGTTGATGCTTCAGCTGGTGGAGCATTCCTTAGCAAGACATGGAGAGAGTGCCAGATTGTACTTGATACAATGGCACAGAATTCAGGATAGACAACTAGGGGTGATCCTATTACCCCAGTTGTTCACGCAGTTCCATTAGATCCATCTAACACTATGGCTGAGAACATGGCTACTTTGATGACACAAATGAGTATTCTTATGAAAAAGATAGAGGGGTCGGGGATAAAGCATCAGGTTCATATTGTGGATACCACCAATGGGGGCTTATGCACATCATGCATTAGTCAACCAATTGGTTATCAGTGGAATGCAGATTGTGAACACCCTCCTTACCCAGAAAACATGAATTATGTGTCAAACTATGGAGGCCAAAGACAAGGGGGACAGAACTGGGGTCAGCAAGTTCAACCGTATAGACCACCTCATCAGTAGCAGAACATTGGAAATATGGGTGCCATGAGACATCATGGTAATGTGTCACCTTACCAAAGGCCACAAGGGTATAACAATCAGAATCATCAACAACATTGGGGGAGGCAAGAAGATGGGTTTTCCAGGCTTGAAGCAATGATGCAACAGGTGATTGGGTCAACTGCCAAAATCAGTGAAAGAGTAGATGCACACGATTCAGCTATTAAAAATATTGAAGTGCAGTTGGGCCAGATTTCAATGGCAGTGAACAATCGTCCTCTTGGGACATTACCTGCAGACACTTAGGTGAATCCTAAGGACCAGAGCCCGAAGCAGATGATGGCAGTGAGTCTCAATGGTAGAGACTTAGACTTGGAACACGAGTTGTCTTGTGAAAGAAAGCAGGTAGAGACACTAGTACCAGTGCCAATCGAAATTGATGATTCCACAACCTTGACCAAGGTAACAGTGCAAACTGCTGAAGGAGAACCCAGTGGGCAGAGTGAGGCTGAAAAGGAAGTGGAGATAACCCCAGAGCCAGTAGCTGAGGTGGTAGTTGAGAAAGAAAAATCCCAAATCACTAGGAAGAAGAGACCACCAGCACCATTCCCTCAAAGGTTGGAAAAATACCAAAAGGATGAGCAGTACAAAAAGTTCTTGGATATGCTAAAGCAAATACAGGT
Organism: Nicotiana undulata; assembly: GCA_005239495.1. Lineage (NCBI taxonomy): Eukaryota > Viridiplantae > Streptophyta > Magnoliopsida > Solanales > Solanaceae > Nicotiana > Nicotiana undulata. The sequence continues at coordinate 49,709 of ML263467.1, read as the reverse complement.
AAACATTCCTCTGATTGATGCTTTGAAAGAGATGCCTGGGTATGAGAAGATGATGAAGGACTTGATGTCCCAGAAGTTTGATTTCCAAGACTTGGCGATTGTGACGCTGACTCAGACTTGCAGTGATATGGTAACACGACCAATTGCAGAAAAGTTATCTGATCCAGCGAGTTTTACAATTCCCTGCACCATTGGAAATTTTGCCTTTGCCAAAACACTGTGTGATTTAGGGGCCATCATTAATCTAATGCCCCTGGCCATTTATAAGAGACTGGGTATTGGTAGAGCCAGACCAACTTCCATGTTGCTGCAGCTAGTTGATAGGACGGTGAAGAGACCGTCAGGTATTCTGGATGATGTTTTGGTGCAAGTGGGGAAATTTATGTTCCCTACTGATTTGTGATACTAGACTGTCGAGTGGATGAGGAGATTCCCATAATCTTGGGAACGCCATTTTTGGACACAGGCAGAGCCCTCATTGATTGTGAGACTGGGGAGCTCAAGATGAGGCTTAATGATGAAGAAATCACATTCAATGTGCAGAAATCTATGAGGCGACCGAGTGAGTTCGCCAACTGTTCTTTAATTGATGTTGTGGATGTGATGGTGGAAGAAGATGATGCGTACTTAACTATTGAGGACCCCCTTTCTGCATGCTTAATGAATTTAGATGATGTCAATAGGGAGGAATTGGCAGAGTGGGTGTTAGCACTTGAAGGTAAAAGGGTCTGGCCGAGGGCTCTCGAGTTTGAACCATTGCACTTAGAGAAAAGAGAGAGCCCGCCAGCCAAGCCATCTGTGGAAGAACCACCCAAAATGGAGTTGAAACCACTGCCATCCCATCTTAGGTACGCATTTCTAGGACCTAACTCTATGTTACCTGTTATTATCTCATCAAGTTTGTTAGATGTGCAGGCAAATCAGTTGTTACAGGTGCTCTCAGAGTGCAAGACTGCCATTGGGTGGACCATGGCAGATATCAAAGGGATCAGCCCGGCATACTGCATGCACAAGTTCTCCTGGAAGAGGGACACAGACCTTCCAGGGAACACCAAAGGCGCTTGAACCCAAACATGAAGGAAGTGGTGAAGAAGGAAATCATAAAGTGGTTAGATGCGGGAATCATTTTCCCCATCTCTGACAGCAGCTGCGTTAGCCCAGTGCAATGTGTCCCAAAGACGGGTGGCATGACGGTGGTAAAGAATGACAAAAATGGGTTGATATCTACAAGAACCGTCACGGGCTGGAGAATATGCATGGATTACAGAAAGCTGAATCTTGCCACCCGAAAAGACCACTTCCCACTTCCCTTCATTGATCAAATGCTCGACAGGCTTGCAGGGAGGTCTCACTTTTGTTTCCTGGACGGGTACTCGGGGTACGACCAGATTTCAATTGCCCCGGAAGACAGGAAAAAGACCTCATTCACATGCCCCTATGGGGTGTTTGCCTTCAGGAGGATGCCATTTGGCCTCTGTAATGCACCTGCCACATTCCAATGGTGCATGATGGCCATATTCACAGACATGGTGGAAGATATCATGGAGGTATTCATGGATGATTTCTCAGTAGTGGGAAATTCATTCGATGAGTGCCTAGCAAATTTAACCCGTGTCCTAAAAGAGGTGCATCGAGACGAATTTTGTGCTTAATTGGGAGAAGTGTCATTTCATGGTACAAGAAGGGATCGTCTTGGGGCACTTGGTGTCAAGTAAAGGAATTGAGGTTGGAAAAGCTAAAGTCGATGTGATCGAAAAACTTCCACCTCCCACATCAGTCAAAGCTATTCGTAGCTTCCTTGGGCACGCCGGGTTCTACCAGCGATTCATCAAGGACTTCTCCAAGATCGCCAACCCCCTCTGTAAGTTGCTTGAAAAAGATAACCCCTTGTGTTTTATGATGATTGCAGGGTGGCGTTTGAGGAGATGAAAAAGCGGCTAGTCACAACACCAATTATCGTTTTCCCTGACTGGGAGAAACCCTTTGAACTCATGTGCGATGCCAGTGACTACGCAGTGGGAGCCGTGTTGGGTTAGCGCAAAGATAAAATAATGCACCCAATTTACTATGCAAGTAGGACTTTGAGTGGAGCTCAGCTGAACTACACGGTGACCGAGAAAGAGATGTTGGTAGTAGTGTTCGCCTTTGACAAGTTCAGGTCTTACTTGATCGTGTCGAAGGTGATTCTGTACACTGATCACGCAGCCATCAGATACTTGGTTGATAAGAAAGAGTCCAAGTCGCACCTAATTCGTTGGGTGTTGCTTCTTAAAGAATTTGACTTGGAGATTCGTGACCGCAAGGGCACGGAGAACCAAGTCGCTGACCATCTGTTACGTCTTGAAGGTGCTGAGAATGCGATTGAGTCTGAGGATATTCTGGAAACCTTTCCAGATGAGCAGCTACTAGCCATGAGTGTGGAAGATGTGCCATGGTATGCAGACATTGGAAACTACCTGGCGAGCGGAATTGAACCCTATGAACTCTCCTTTGTCCAAAAGAAACAATTTTATCGTGATTGCCGCAATTACTATTGGGATGAACCTCATTTGTTTAGAATCTGTATTGATAACATGATCCAGAGGTGTGTGTGTCCCCGAGATAGAGCAATTTTCCGTTTTGCAGGCTTGTCATGCATCACCATATGGAGGACATTTTGCAGGAGTTCGGACAGCAGCTAAGGTGTTAGAGGCCGGTTTCTACTGGCCGACTGTGTTCACAGATTCTCACCAATGGGTGAAGGGCTGTAATGAGTGCCAAAGAACGGGAAACATATTCCGTCGACATGAGATGCCCATGAACCCAATACAAGAAGTAGAGGTGTTTGATGTGTGGGGGATTGACTTCATGGGTCCCTTTGTCAGCTCCTATGGCAATAAGTACATACTTGTTGTTGTACACTACATGTCTAAATGGGTGGAAGCTGCAGCATTCCCCACCAATGATGCAAGAGTGGTTGTGGGGTTCTTGAAGAAAAACATATTCACCTAGTTCGGGATTCCAAGGACCATTATTAGTGACAGAGGCACACACTTCTGCAATCGTGTCTTCGAGAAGCTATTGTCAAGTATGATGTGCGCCACAAGGTAGAAACCCCTTATCACCCCCAGACGAGTGGGCAGGTTGAGGTATCAAACCGTGAAATAAAGAGTGTGCTGACCAAAACAGTAAACGCCACAAGAACTGATTGGGCGAAAAAGCTTGATGACGCACTCTGGGCCTATAAGACTGCATTTAAAACACCAATTGGTATGTCTCCGTACAAGTTGGTATTTGGTAAGGCCTGGCACCTGCCTGTAGAGCTATAAGATTAAGCTTGGTGGGCATTGAAGCAGTTAAACATGGATCTTGATGATGCGGGAGAAAATCGAGTCACAGAGCTGCATGAGTTGGAGGAATTCTGATATCAAGCATTTGAAAGCACAAGGCTATTTAAGGAGAGAATGAAGAGGCTGCACGACAAAAACATTGTGGACCAAAATTTTAAACCCGGAGACAAAGTGTTGCTCTATAATTCAAGATTGAGATTATTTCCGGGTAAGCTCAAGTCCCGATGGCCTGGGTCATTCAAAGTGGTCGAAGTGTTTCCCTCTGGCGCTGTGGAAATTTCTACCGAAGATGGTTCTAACGCCTTCAAGGTTAATGGACAAAGATTAAAAATGTATGTGGGGATGAATGAGACCAAGGAGTTGTCTGTGGTGCATCTTTTTGAACCACAGAGGTTGAGCGAGCCTTAAATACCCTCATTTTGTGTCGTGCCGCGACGTTAAATCAGGCGCTTCATGGGAGCAAACCCATTGATTGTTGTATTCGTCGTGTCGCGAAGTTAAATCAAGCGCTACGTGGGAGGCAACCCATGATTTTAGTGTCTTCTCTTTTGTTGGGTAGTGATTGATGTACATACATCTAACAAGTTTTTGAGTGTGCGGGACAAGCTTGGAGGTGTGTTGAGCAAAGACGTGGTCATAAAACAACTCCGGTAAGGTAACAATATGAAGCAAAAGGCACTACCAGGTAATATGGTCCACTGCAGCCGCAGAGGAACCGCGGTGATAATTGGAGCTTCAATTTTTTTTTCTCGTACGCCCGTCATCGTGGCCGCGAAGAACTGCGGCGCGACCGCGGCCAAAGTCGACCACTCTGAATCTGGCGCGACCGTGGTAAAAATTTACCTCTCTGATTCTCTCGCGACCGCGGTCATTTTTAAGATCTATGAATCTCGCGCGACCGCGGTGAACCGCGGTCAAAAAGGAACTCTCTGAATCTACCGCGGCTGCAGTCGAACGCTGCGCGACTGCGGCGGGCCAAACTGCCACCCAGGTAAGTCTGTTGCATAATAAATTATTATTTTTTCTTTTCTTTTATTATTATTATTTTTTTATTTCTTTCCCCCCTTTTTTTCTACTTACCCACCCGTTTCCCCACTTACCCCCACATTCCCCTTCTTCTAAACCCTACCCCCAAATTCCCTCCTATTCTCTCCCAACCCCCCACAGACGAACACCCTCCTCTCCTCCCCAAAACCCACGACTCTCTCCATCTTGATTACCTCCATTGTTGGCTATCTTCTTCTTCCCTCTACATCCTTGGGCAAGTAAGTTTTCTTTTTCTCTTTTCTTCTTTCTTTATTTGTTTTGTGCTTTTCTTTCTCTAGTTTGTGGTAGAGTTTTGTTGTAGTGTTGTGTAATGGTGGTTCTTCACCACCTCTTGCTCGTTTGTGGTGGGTCTTTGTCTCTCTAGATTTGTTGTTGGTTGGTTGGTGTATGTTTGACAATGGTGGGAGAATTTTGAGTAGTTGGGGTGAGATTGGTACTTGTTGGTGTTTACAAATTGGGGAAAGTCATTCCATATGGGGCCAATGTATGTTTGTTACAAATTATGCCCACATGGTATTTGTAAAAAGGCCCCATTAAGAAAATATTGGGCATTGTGACCATCGTGGTGGTGAAGTCTGAGTAATCACTCGATAGGCACACAACGTGAACACTCCCTGACTATTTTCCTTCTTGTCCCAGGTACCATGTCTCACTCACGCAAAAGACGAAACACAGAGAGCACTAGTCGGTTTGATTCAACCCGATTTGTGTCAAAGGCTGCTGAGGACAGGTATGAAGCTAAGTTCGCCCGGAAGATGGTGCACGAGGTGCCAATTGATAGGGCTGCCTTACAGCATGACATCCCAGAAATGTTGTTGAAATTCGGAGGCGCCGGTTGGAGATATTCTTCGAAGAACCTGAGGAAGCCAATATTCTAATGGTCCGGGAAATCTATGTGAATTGCCCGGAGCATGTGAACCGGGTAGTCACTGTCCGGAGAACAAGGGTGGATGCCTCACTGGAGGCCATCCGACGCGTGTACAGGCTTCCGACTTTCTATGGGGATGTTGATCATTACCAGTTCCAACAAACACCACCGGTCAACTGGCCCATGCTCGTGCGGTCAATTTATGTAGGAGGGGAGCCCACATGGGTCAAAGAGGGCATCATGCTGAAATCTAGTTCCTTCACCTGGGAGGCCAAGTTTTGGTTCACGGTTATCTGTAGACGCCTGCTACCCACCAGCAATACCACCGATGTCAACCCCCATCGGGCAGTGATGGTTTGGTGCTTTGTCAACAGATTGGACTTTGATATCGCCCGGGTGATCCATGATGAGATGTTCATCCGATTGCCAGAGGTACTGAAAGGGTTCTACTTCCCCTCCCTAGTTACCAGGATGTTCCGGATAGCCAAGGTCCCTGAGAATCATCCCATTGACAGCAAATTGGCAAAGAAGGCCCCGTTTAGAGCTAGCAAAATTAATGTGGGCAAAGAGCAACCGGTCCCTATAGCTGTTGATAACGAGGATGAGATTATTCCGGATGATGCTCCACCTAGGGGATCTCATGATGGGGCGGGTCCCTCTCGACCTCGGTAGGGTCCCAGGCTATCGACCTTAGAGGAGGATATGACCGGCTTGCACACCTCGGTAGATGACCTCAACGCCAGGATGGATGCAATGTCCCCCCACCATACTAAATCTGATAAGAAGATAATGGCGTGGTTTCGTGTGATAGGGAGGGCCTGTAATGTTGACCCGTACACCGTTTCTGACGACGAGTGATGACCAGGGAAGTCTCCTTACCCCTCTATGCTTTTATTGGTTGATTGACATGGGGACATGCCAACTTTTCATGTGTAGGGTGGGGGACAATTTTGTTGTTGTATATGTGGATAATTTTTCTCTTTTTTTGATTGTATATATTTGAATTGGTTGTTTTCAATTTGTTTGGCTTGGCCCGAAGACGGACACCTTCCGAAGGTTCTCTTGAGGGCACTAAGTCGAAGGGAAAAAAATATTAAAATAAAAATAAAAACAGAAAATGTAGAGGACTCTTCCTAATGACAAACTACTTAGGCAGTTTTCTTGAGGGAAGTTAGTCCAAATAAAATACCAAAAAGATTTTTTATTTTCTTTTTTAGGTAGTGTAGTAACTCCCTCTTGGTTTTTCTTTTGACCACGGTTCTTTTTCAAGGGTTTAGCTTGAACCGGGTATAGTTAGATTTTCTTTTTTTTAGTTGTTAGGATTCTCTTGGGCAAGGAACTGAATGGCAAGAATGCAGTCCTTAGTGTGTTACACCTGAAAACCAAAGACCCTAGGGTGTGACGCTTAGGCTCATTTGTGGACTCTTGTAGAATGTCTTAATTTTGCATATTGTAACTGACTTGAATACTCATTGGAGTGTTTTGATGAACCAATTTGGAGTGGATTATGTGCCATGTGCGTGTGAGGTATTTGTGTATCATATTCTATGTCTTCATTTGATACCTAGAACTTGCCTCGTGTGTGTGCAAAACGAAATAGAAGTTGTTCAGTCTTAGAAGGGATATAGGCATTTCTTTGTTAAGCCAGACATAAATGTATATCCACCTAAAAGAAATTGACCATAGTTAACCCCCTTTGAGCTTATAAGCATGTTTCTTTGATAACCACATAACGAACCATACCCAATTGTTTGAATAGCATGTCTGTTTGTACCCTGTACCTCCCATGAGCACTTGAATTGTTAGCAAATGTGTAAAAGTCAAAGTGTGGGGTGGTGGTTTGGTTTGTAAAGAAAAATAGAAGGAATAGGATGAAAGGTGCAAAAGTGTGAAAGAAAAAAAAAGAAAAAAAATGCAGAAGTGAAGGCCACTTAGAAAAAAAAGAAAAGAAAGAGGACAATAAATAAATGCAGTCCTTGATGGTTAGTGCTATGGAAAAGAAAGTTGCACCTAAAAAAAATATAGTGGGTTAATTATGATGCAAAGTGTCGTAAACGTTCTGGCCAAGCATGAAAATGGGCTGAATGTTAATGTAATTGTATTAAAAGTGCTTAGGGAGGTTAGTCACTATACCTAAATATATCATACACATCCCTTAGCCTACATTACAACCAAATAAAGACGTATTGATTTTAGACTGAATAAACTCAATTAGTAGAGCATTACACTACGGGCAAGCCTATGGCGTATCTGTGAGGCATATGACTGTTCTTTTTTAGAGTGAGTGAATTCTTTCGATTTAAAGTTCCTGATGTTCTTAATATTATCTTTTGTGGAACTACTCTCAATTGTGTGATGTGAAGGCACGTGATTCATGAAAAAAAGGTAAGTCTTGACCTCGGTATAGAGTACTTTGAGGAAGTAAGAATGTGGCATGGCATATAGAGTCTCCACTTGAGGCATAGATGTTACACAGCTAGGTACAATACTTGTGACATGTCATGGTGTGATACCGAAGGGTGATGCTTGAGAAGATTAGGCCGGTAGAGTGTGGTTTTGCTGCTCGAGGACAAGCAAAGGTTTAAGTGTGGGGTGTTGTAATAGGTGAATTAGACTATATTTTCGCCCCTAATGAACCATACTTTATTATGTTTTTAGTATGAATATTGATAACAAAATGCTCTGATTAGTGTTTCTTGTGCTTTGCAGGATATATTCTATGAGAGGAAATACTTTGGAGCGATTTGGAGTCAATTAAGGGAGTTCGAGGCCAATCAAGAAGAACCCGTGAGAAAAGCACAAGAAAAGGGCTGAAATTGCTGGAACATGGTCCACCGCGACCGCGGTCGACCGCGGCTGGATCGCGGTGGAGAAATAACTGAAGCAGCATACGAGTAGCCCACCGCGGTCGCGCCGCGTTCCTTCCGCGACCGCGGGCGACAACTGACAGACCTGAAAAATTGAAGGACTTAAGTGCAAAACACGAGAATAACTTGCCAAACCTTATTTAAACATTGTAAATCCGCCCAAGAGGAGGAGATTATTACTTTTAGACTCAAGTAGGAGGCAAGACTCATTGTGAGAAGACAAGAAACCATTAGAGTTTTATATTTTCTTCCTTTAATCTTAATTTTGAGAATTATGAATTATTTTGGGTTTTTATTGTTCTTGAGCATGAGTAGCTAAATTTTCTAATCTAAGGTTGTTGGAAGAACCCGTTGGGGATGAACTTGTTGAGATATTAATATAGTTTTGTTTGGTTGTTAATCTCTATTTGTTCAACTACATTCTTGTTGTAGTTGATTGAAGGGCCCTCAATTAGCTGTTCCTATTTATTATGTATCTACTTGAGAGAGAGTGCATATTTAGGTAGTTGTTTGAATAACACCACTCCCGGAGTATAGGCGAGAGTCATAACCGAGGGTTTAGAGGTTGGATTAGAGATAACGATACCTCGGGTGCAATCTAAAGTGAACCGTAATGCAATCTAGCTAGCGTAACTTGAGAAAGTGCGTCTGGTAAATTATCATAATTACTTGAGAGAGATTTATGATAACTGGAGTGTTCATGATTGATAGAGACAAATAAGTCAAAACTATAGGAAATATACAAGAAGGAATTTCACCAACGGGGGAAACCATAATCTTAGACCTCTATTATAATTGTTTACACCCCATTGTTAGTTAATTTTTAGTTTTAATATTTTCGTTCAGCTGTAGTAGTATAAAATCAACACCAAGTGATATTCACAAAGTTTGAGAAAGTTGACTATTGAGAATTTGGTAATCTAACAACAACAGTTAATACATTGATTCCCTGTGGAATTCGACTCTGGGCTAAATACTCAGATTATATTTGCAATGCCCGCTTAGTCTTTTAATATACATAGTTGCGCGTGATCAAAGGCCAAGAATCACGGTAATTCAAACTCACCTTATTTTAGTTTTTCATGTGAATAACTTGATTGATCCCTTCAAACCTTTCTAGGAAATTAGGTCTACTTGCAGGCTCTATTGTTGTTCCCGAGGAAGATATCTTGGCTGATCCTGTTGATGCAGCGAGGCTGCTTCAGGAGGCGCTTACTCGAACAGGTGTCTACGGGCCTGCTTTGGGAGAAAATGTTTATTTACGAAGTCCCCAGCAAGAAGACAAAAAACCAGAGAGAAGATGTTCATCCGCATTCAGGGAAAAAGAGTAAGAGGGTGAGGACTGATTCCCCTGAGTCATCACCAGTAGAGATGGTGACCGACCATCCTTCTATGTCGGTCATATACACCGTAATGATCAACGATGATGGAGAAGCTAGTGATGATGGAGATTCTCTACATAGAAGACGACGATCCTCATTATCTCAACAGGATGCTCGACCTGTTAAGATAGTTACACCAACGGAGGACGATGCCTCAACACTTTGGGGAGAGTTTGATTTGATATATAATGTCAAATCCCGTTTTCGGGCCATAATTATTGTGCCCAATGCTGCAGCGCTGAGTACCGGGTCCCTATTGTCTTTGGTTAGTGAGCATTCAACAACCATCACTGCATTTGATGAAGCTTATTCTCACTCTTCAACTTCATCTCCATCTTTACCAACACCAACAACTGTTATATCACTTCCATCTTCATCCACTCGTCCACTAGCAATTGCTACATCATCTCCACTGGCCGCACCTGACCATGAAGAAGGTGTTCCTCTTCCACAGTCTTCAGTTCATGGGAATTTGGGGAAAAATTATCTTGCCCCTTATGAAGATCCACAAAGGAGGGGGAATGTTACTCTTTCGGTCTCTACTAGATGCAACTTCAGAGTAAGACTTGAAAAAGATTCAGGCACTCTTGGGAAAGTATTTGTTGAACAATGCCATGCATAACGCCACAACAGTACGTTCCTTTCTTCCTTTATTACTCCTTCTATTTTTGGGCATGAACATATCCTGAATTTTACCTTTCTTACTTTATAGGCCAACTTTCTTGCTTCTGAGGGCCTTTAGAGGTTTATTCGTGAAAAGGAAGAGATTACCTCCGCACGGGATCAGCTTTTGGCAGAGCAGGACAAGATGTCGCTCGCCTTTTGGAACTGGAAGCCAAAGATGTTGAGGATGTTGTACAGGAGGCTCGTTTGCGGCAAAGAGAGCAAGAAGTGGTAATCCTTAGCCAATAAATTGGCCCATTGAGGATTAGATTTGACAAATCCATGGCCAAACGGGCTGAAGTCTATAACGTTGTTCTTGCTGCAACCGAACGCGAGGTTGCCTCCTCTGAAAGAGTGATCAACTTAGAGGCAGCCTTGAACTCTAAAATTGAAGATCTTTCTGCTACATGGGCGAAACACGCCCTGCTGGAAGAGAAGTACGGGAAAACTATCAGGCATAATAGGCTTTTTAGTTCAACTCTCAGTGACATTGATGTTATCTCAAATCTGCCAAGTCGGCTTGGGAAAACCTTTAGCCAAAGTAACCCAACTCAAAGAAGAACTGAAGCGCCAAGCAGCTTCCCTCATTTTTTAGAGAACTTACGCCATGTACAACATGAGGAGAAAAACCTTGGAAGAGGCCAAAGCTGGTGTCATTGATTTTGATGCCGAAATTGCTAAGGTTCATGAGCTTGAGTTAGCTGCTAAAAGTGGACTCCCAGTGAGGTCTGATGCACCTGGTCCTTCTTGTTCCGATTCCGAGTTCTCGGGAGATGAAGAAAAATTGGAGGATGATGATGCTGAAGGCCAAACTAGTGAAAATGTTGAGCCATCATTGGGCCGTCTACTTCTCCGGGGGCGCGGACACTTCTCTTCCTCCGGGTTCCGGAGATACTACATTTTAGCTTTTCTTTTCTTTTTCCAGCTCTTGTACCTATGTTGTTTTGATTAAAGACATATTTTGCTCCAGTATTATTTGAGTCTTCCTTTTGTTTGAATATTCATGCAAGTCTTTAATCTTCTCATTTTCTTCCTTTTGCTTAAGAATTTTGCGCAAGCGTTTCTGTTTTGCGTCTTATTATGTGAAGCCTTGGGTGTATTCTCCTGAAAGCATTTTTGGCTCTGGGCATCAGCCCTTTTCGTGAAGGCTTTGATAAGTATTTGCGCAAGTTTACTTTTTGCGTCCTTTCGTATACGGCTTCGGGTGTATCTTTCCCCAAAGGCATTTTGATTCCGGGCATAAATTCTTTCGTAACCAACCCTTTAACTTGAGGGTTTTTATAAGAGAGGGCCCTCTTATGTTTACGGTGCTCTTGAAGAGGACGTCTCTTGTTCATTACGGCACTAGCATTTGAAGTACTTGTTTAACTTTCAAATGACAAAGTTAATTCATCGTTCAAAAAAGAAACAAGATAAAATCAAAAGGATTTCATTTTATTCCTTCCATTTTCAAAAACTACATAAGCATTTGCTATGCTGAAAAGAAATTGCAATTACTTGTGGCTAACTTGTACAACTTGTTTCTACAAGGCCGGTCCCGCAGACCTCGGTGCCGGTGATGCAATTATATTTTCTGGTTTTTGTTTCCTGGTCGATGTGGTAGTCATTGTTGTTGTATCCTCATATTACTCGCCTCCCCCAATGTTCGAATGCGAAGAGTACGATTTGAAATACTGGAAATCTTGTATCTTCAAAAATTCCACTAATGCATTGCTAGATAAGAATTTGAAGGACTATCTAACAACCCTCTAGTGGTATGTGCTCGTGAACGATCAGGTAACCTTTGCTCAATAGAAAACTTAACTTCCCGGCGGGAATTTTCTATCGGACAAAAGATTATCTAACCATCCCCGAGTGGATATTTGCTTGTGTGCCTTGCTATTGAAGGTCTTATTGTTGTTGTCTTCATAGTATGCTTTCTGTTGTTGCCTCGTTAAAAACCTTGTCAAAACAATCCAACTGGGAAAAAAACCTGAACGAAGGGAAAAAGAGTGCATCACATACTTTCTTATCGGATAATGTTCATCAGCAATAATATCTTTTGAGGTGTAGCACGTTCCAATTGTTGGGACATTTTCTACATTTTGGTTTTCCAATTCATATCACCTTTCTCGGTGATAGCGAAAACCCCGGTAGGGAACTTCCCACGTTGAACCTAGCTTCCATGCGTTGAGATCCCGGGTGTTTTGAGTTACTTTCCTTAGGACCAAGTCTCCTACTTTGAAATAAAGGAAGTTGGCTCTTCAATTATAATACCGCTCAATTTTCTAATTTTGAGCTACCATTCTTACATGCACCAAGTCCCTGCGTTTATCGAGTGGTTCCAAGTTTACTAGCATTGCTTCGTTGTTCGATTCTTCATATGCCTGGAAATATCTCAAGGTGGGTTCCCCTACTTCCACCGGGAGTACACGGGGGGAAAACGGCTTCCCCTGTGCTCAACTTGGTCGTAGTTCGGTATGCCCATAGAACTCCGGGTAATTCCTCGGGTCAGTTACCCTTAGCGCTTACAACCTTTTCTTGAGGTTTTGAATAATCACTTTGTTTGTCGACTCTGCTTGACTTTTTGCGCTCGGCTGATAGGGTGAAGATGTGATCCTTTTTATATTTAATCTTGGAGGAACTTTGAAATTTTTGCGTCGATAAATTGTGGCCTATTGTCGCATGCTATCTCTTTTGGTATTCCGAAGCTGCAAATTATATTTTCCCACAAGAAATCCACCACTTCGCGTTCTTCGATCTTCTGATAAGGACCTACTTACACCCACTTAGAAAAATAGTCAGTCAAATTAAAATAAATCTTACCTTTCCGGGAGCCGGTGGTAGTGGTATGACGATGTCCATCCCCCATTTCATGAACAACCACCAAATGTAAGGGTTCTGTCGGTTGATGCACTAGTGGTGCGTACCGTTGACGCTTATCATATTTTTGTACGAAGTCTTTGGCATCTTGTTCCATGCGGGGCCAATAATATTCTTCCCTCACCAACCTCAGCACTAAGGAATCTTCTCCCGAGTGGTTGCCCCTTCGTGAACCTCTCTCATGACATAGTTGGCTTCAGATTCCCCTAAGCATTAGGCCAGCGGGCCTTGAAACGATTTTCTATAAAATTGGCCTCTCTTGAAGTTATATCGCACTGCTTTGGCGCGCAACGCCCGTAATACTTTTGTGTCTTCAGGTAGCTTCCCGTGTTTGAGATAATTGATTATTTCATTCCTCCAGTACCAGACCAGATTAATCGAATTTACCTCATAGTAAACATCTGTATCCATGACTGAGTTCATTAGTTGTACTATCGTCTTGGACTCTAATCCCTTTATTTTTTTCGATGATCCTAGGATTTGCCAGTCCGTCTACTTCTCCGTTATCTTCCCTTGGGATATGAGTAGTTTACCACTCCCAAAATTTCGTCAACAGAGCCTGAACCTTTACCATGTATTGTTGTATGCGCTCCTCATTGGTCTCGAAGATCCCATAGAACTGATTTACCACCACCTGTAAGTCGCATTTGATTTCGATGACTTCGGAGTCAAGTCCTCGAGCCAATTCGAGCCCTACAATCAAAGCTTCATACTCTGCTTCATTGTTAATGGACCGTCCTGATGGCTTGCCTTAGGGTTTCCCCCAAAGGAGTGATTAAGACTATACCGAGCCCGGACCTTTTTATGTTGGAAGCTCCGTCTGTAAATAAGGTCCAAACCCCTAATGTCGATTCTGACACCATTACTTCCTCCTTGGTTGCCAAAGGCAATAATCCCGTACTGAAATCGGCCACAAAGTTAGCCAAGACTTGTGACTTAATTGCAGTCCTTGGTTTATATTCTATGTCTAATTCACTCATTTTGACGGCCAATTTGTCCAATCCACCCAATATCTCGGGTTTATGGAGGATGTTCCGCAAAGGGAAAGTAGTCAACACGGCTATCGGGTGGTATTAGAAGTAGGGCCTCACCTTCCGAGTGGCGACTACGAGAGCTAAGGCCAGTTTCTCCAAATGTGTGTAACAAGTTTCTGCTCCCGTTAAAATTTTACTAACATAATAAATGGGAGATTGCGTACGTTCGTTCTCTCAGACTAAAAATCACACTACCGCAACTTCCGATACCGCGAGATAAACCAGCAACGTTTCACCTTCTTTTGGTTTTGAAAGAAATGGAGAGATTGACAAGTACTTCTTTAAATCCCTCAAAGCCTGCTGGAACTCCAGAGTCCATTCGAAATTATTTTTCTTTTTTTTAGCAGTGCGAAGAAACGATGACACTTTTCTGATGACCGAGAAATGAACCTGCTCAAAGCTGCCCTCCCCGTAAGCCTTTGGACGTCCTTCACGTTTGATAGTTGGTCTGGGATGTCTTATATGGCCCTAATCTTATTGGGGTTTACCTCAATTCCCCGTTGTGATACCAGAAACTAGAAACTTACCAGAGCTGACCCCGAACACGCATTTCTTAGGATTAAGTTTCATATTATGCTTCCTTAGGATGTCCAAAGTTTCTTATAGATGTTTAAAATGATCACCTGCATTTAAATACTTAACGAGCATATCGTATATACAAACTTCCATAGTTTAGTCTATTTGATTTTCAAACATCTTGTCCACGAGCCGTTAATAAGTGGCTCCCCTTTTTTTCAACCCGAAGAGCATCATATTGTTGCAATATATACCAAAATATTTTATAAACAAAGTCTTTTCCTAGTCCTCCGGTTTTATCTTAATTTGGTTGTACCCGGAATAAGCATCGAGGAAACTCATTAACTCGTGCCCGGTCATGGCATCAATCATTTGATTGATGTTTGGCAGTGAGAAAGAGTCTTTCGGGCACGCCTTGCTAAGATCTTTATAATCTACACACATCCGAAAATTATTGTTCTTCTTAGGAACTACTACTACATTCGCTATCCAGTCTGGATATCTCACCTCTCGGATCGAACCGATATTAAGTAAGCAGGTAACCTCTTCTTTAACGAATTTATTCCTGGTTTTAAAAATCGGGCATTTCTTTTGTCTTATCGGAGGTATGTTCGGATCCAAGCTTAACTTGTGTACGACTACCTATGTTGGGATGCCTTTCATATTCTCATGCGACCATGCAAAACAATCAAAATTTCCTTTCCCAAGTGGAATTTACTTTCTAGGAATTCTTCGAACAATGCCACTTGCTCCAGATCTTCCACTGTGGACTTTGTTACATCGATATCTTCTTGAACTTGGAAATATCTCGACACCTGATAATATTCTGACGTCTCTACCCCCGGGATAACTTCATCTAGTTTGGGAGTAGGTGTCGGTCCCTGTAATTGCTATGCCACATGTTCCTTTCCTTTGCTACTAGAGACCGAAATTGCATTCATCTCCCTTGTCGCCGGTTGATCACCCCTTAGCTGCTTAATTCCTTCGGGCATTGGAAACTTCAGCAATTGATGATAGGTTGATGGTCCATCTTTTATCTTGTGCAACCATGGCCTTATCCCATATCACCATCTACCACTACGAAAAGAGTTGTTTTCATTACTCTTTCAGCATTCGTGAGTAATAAAATTTCTCCCTGGGTTGTCACACTTGCGAGGTTGAATCCGGTGAGGAGCTTTGTGGCTGGAATGATGCTTTCGTTGAGTTTAGCTTGCTCCAATACTCTCCATTGCATGATATTAGCCGAACTTCCTAGATCCACTAGAACAAGTTTAATCTTAAAATCTAGCACATTTAGAGAAATTACCAGTGCATTGTAGTGTGGTAGCAGCAATCTGTCTGCGTCCTCCTCCGTAAAATTGATGTCGTCTTTCCAAAGCCTTTTGCTATGCGCTATTGTTACTTTCATCCTCTTTGCTGCTGAAAAGGTGACCCCATTAATCTTGTTCCCTCCAAAGATCATGTTGATTGTTTGACTCGGGGGATCTTCTGCTGCTTTCGAGAGTTTCAGGTTGTCTTGGTTACGACCATAATTGTTCTTAGCTCGTCCACTCAAGAATTCTCTGAGGTGACCATTCTTTAAAAATATTGCCACTTCTTTCTCGAGGTGTCGACAATCCCCTGTCTGGTGGCTCTTCGTCCTATGGTAGTCACACCATAAGTTGGGATCAGATCCCATCGGCTTCGGAAATCGTGCTTCTATGATGTTTCTCATGGTCGATACCAACTCCATTATACTGACGTTGAACTTGTGTTTTGATAATTTGGGGTAAGAAGGATCTCGCAACTTGACGCCTCTTTATCCTGCAGTAATCAATTATTCTGACCGCAATTAGTCCTCTTATCAACGACGAACATGTCCGTTGTTTGAAAACCTCTTATGCGTCCTTCGATCTATTTGTAAGCCAAAACTGGCCCATCGAAGTCCTTATATCCGCGTCATAATCATCCTTTGGTTTTTCTCTATTCTTTTCTCGTCCTTTGGTCGACATGAAAAACCAACCTGATCATCTTCGATCCTTATTTTTGATTCATACCGGTTATGGACATCCGCCCAGGTCGTTGCATGAAACTCGAGTAGGCTTTACATCAATTTCCGGGAAGCGTCTGAACTCCTCGGATTCAATCCCGTGGTGAATGCTTTCGCCGCCCATTCATCCAGGACAGCCGGGAGCAATATTCTCTCCTTATGGAATCGGGTTACGAACACTCGTAGCAGCTCAGAATCTCCTTGCAAAATCCTGAATATGTCGGCCTTTCGGACCTATACTTTTCTAGTCCCAGCATGAGCCTTGATGAAAGAATCCGCGAGCATTTCAAAGGAGTCTATGGAATTCTCGGGTAACAGCGAATACCACGTCAAGGCTCCCCTCATGAGGGTTTCTCCAAATTTCCTTAGCAACACAGATTCAATTTTGTGATGAGCTAAATCAATTCCCTTTACCGCCGTTGTGTTGGTGGTAATATGCTCTCGGGGTTCTGGAGTTCCGTCATACTTTGGCACTTCAAGCATTTTGAACCACTTCGGGATTGACTCTAGTGCCGCACTTGTCTTCTATGGAAATTGAGTATATTTTTTCGAGTCCGGACCTTTCAGCACTGGTGGCGCGCCCTGAATCTGGTCCATGCGGGCGTTCACTTCCCTCATAAACCGTATAAGTTCATTCTTGAAAGGATCATTCTCATTGTTGAGCTCGAATCCGCTCGCCCCTGCCCCGTCGGAGTCAATTTCACCCATACGAGTGTTGTTGTCGACCTTTTGCGTTGTTTGGTTCTCGGGAACCCCGGGAGGAATCAGATCTCGTCTGTTTGCGTTATTTGAAGCTCTCAATAGTGCCTGCTTCAACTCCGTCCTAACCTTATCATGTCGCGTGAGGTGGACTAAAATGATTTCATGTTGCTCTTGCAAGACCCTTACCGCGTCAACGACATGTTCCTCATCAACATTATCGGGAGTTGTCTCACGAACGTGTCGAGGATATTTCCTGTCATGCATCGGTGTAGCGTCATTCCCCTCGTTATGGGTATCACTGATTGAGTCCTTGAAATGATGTTAATCCCCTCGAATCTCGGGGTTGTGCGTGTTGTTAACAGAGTTATCTGCCATTTCTTATGACTTTTTTTTGTAAGACAAAATAATCAAAATACATTAGTAAAAAAGGCTTACACGGCCGTCTAGGCCCCACGGTGGGCGCCAAACTGTTTACCCGTAAACGGTACAGTTGAATTTATACGTGGTTTCTAGACACGTGAATTAATTTGATCCTAAAATTATAACATAATCGAAGAATTATGCAATACTTAGCCTTAGGATATAGACAAAATAGCAGAAGAAATAGTTTCGGGAATAGAATTTTCGGGCACAACAATAATGAAATCAAAAGGTAAGAAGATAAGAATGTATTGAGCTTTGTATAGAGTGGAGTGTAAGATTGCCAGAAAATTCGTGTCCTTTACAATGACAATTGAGCTCACTATTTATAGCTATGAAGGAGGTCCCAGGATCGTGCCCTTCTTTAATGTCAATTATGAAGGACATTGAAGAAGATGTAACGGTGAACATAAATGCTAGATTCCCTGTAACATGTAATTTATCTTTATGCCATGAAATATTATCTGTTAAACTCTACTGGACGAAGAGCATTTATCACATCTTTATGAGCGTTATTCTTTCCGGTGACAAACGAAACAGTTGCCTTCGGTCTTTGTCCATCCCCCCTCTTGGGTTCCACATGTCGCTTTTTTGGACGGCCACGTGCCATAGTATATTTTACCATATACAGTATCATACCAATTTTTTGGTTATTCTATTATGTATAACCAAAATGGACTTTTAAAAATCGAACCAATCATGTCGGTTTCTCTTCTGTATCGGTACGGTTAGGTTAATTTTCAGTATTTTTTAAATGTCATTTGCAAGTCACACAGAAGCATAATGCACAACATACCTACTTTTATAGGATTTATCAAAACTCTCTAAACATTTTTACTTTTTAAATGGTGATGAACTAAGAAAACATGAAAGATGACCAAAATATAGATCCATCAAGTATTCTACAGCAGTATAAAAGAAACTAAGCGAAGATAAAGAAAATATAAATCACACGGGTGGAAAGATATTAAACAAGATCAGACTCAAGAATAAAGTCTATAGAAGATTAAATATTTGAAAATATAAATTTAAATCGTACAGAAGGAATCATATTCAATACATTATAGTTTGCTACTCATAATTGCTAGATTACCTTGTGTCTTGCTTGTAAATATGGTGGAAATAATTTAGTTTCAATGGGAGTAGTATAATAGGTTTGGGAATTAGGATTTTGAGTTTAACTAATGTTGGCATGTCCCGTTTTATAATTTCAAGAGGCCAAGGAAAAATTTAATGCTTATTATTTTTAATCATAATATATAAATATATATTTTTCATGTAAATTTATTCGGTATGTTTCGGTATTTTTTCAGTTTATTTTCATAAAATTAAAACCTTGCCCTAATTATCAGTACGATTATAAATTTAACTTGCGATTTTATTTAAAAAAACGTAAAAATCAATTCGATTCGATCGATTTAGTCAGTATTTAAATATGCATTGACACTCTGAGTTTCACCGAGAATCATATCATAAATAGGAGATTACTAAGATGACAAAGTACACGAATAAGTTGATCGATTAAAATGTAATAGTATGTGGAATATCATAAATGTATTCCTTATTTGTAGAAAGAATTCATGATTGTTAAAGCACTAACATCGAAACCCAAACTAGCTTAAAATCTATTTGGATTCAAAAATTAGAATTGTAACAAGCAAAAGTCAAAATTTATCCAATAATTGGTATAGGCAAGTATTAAATCTACATATTTTTAACTTGGGGAAAATTTCACATAAGAATAATTGGGCTCTTTATTTTTAAATTTTATAGCCCATATTTCAATTTACAACCAACTCAAAAATGATAGACTAATACTCAACATTCAACTCCAATAGGTTCTCGAAAATTACTATTTAATTTTTTAAAAGATTTCTCAAGCTTTTAAGTTAATTTTTGAATCAATAACTGTGACTTAGATATTAGTAACAAACCAAATCTATTTGGGTGGTGAAAATTAGATTTTTAACAAGCATAAATATGTGGATTTAAATTTCGAATTTGATTTTGTGAAAAATTTGGAGTGGGTGTTATTTAGACTTGTTAGAAATAGTATAAGGAGGTTGTATATAAAATTTGAAGTCTTTTAATGGAGATTTGGACTGGTTTTGAACAAGAATTGTAACTGAAAATCGTGGAAGAAGTTCGTCTGCAAACAGTTGTATAAAGGTGTATAAAAGTGTATAATAGTTTATAGATTTGTTTATACACTCATATACATTATTATACAAGATTATACATAATTATACAAAAAACTGACTTCGTCTTCCTCCTTGCGTCTTTTCTGAAATTCAACTCAAATCTGGCTCAAATCTACTCCAAATCACTTCAAATTTAAATTTTGAACTCCTTTTGATATTTCAATCAATTGGAACAACACCCAATCTAAACAACTAACAAACTCAAAAAATCTTTTTTTCGAAAGCAAAGCTTTGAATGGCCTTCAATGATGAACTTCTACTCTTCAATTTTCTTACATTGCAACCAAGTAACATAGGGGGAGAAGCAGTAATGGAGGACGACCACTTGAAGCATATGCAGAAGATGTGAGAAGAAGAGAGAAGGAAAGCAATGGTTGTAAGAACACAAATTTTCAATTTACTAGTGCTTTCAAAATATGTACAGTATGAGTTATGTTGGGTAAAACTTAAAAACATGAACTATTTTCTTGTTATGATGTAAAGTCGCGTATTTTCTTATAATTCTTTCTAATTAAAATACTCCCGTCCTCCCCATTTATGTGGCAAACTTGTCTTTTTAATCCGTTCTAGTTCTAATAAGAGTGTCATACTTATCTAAAGAAAAAATTATAGAAAAGGCACCGATGAGATTAACAGGTTGTAACAAATCTGTCTTATTTTGCAAAATATTGAAACTAAATAAGAAGTACTAACGCATTAGAAAAGCACGTACGTCACAAATATTACTAGCTAGCTTATTACATGTGATGGTGTCGATGAAAGTGATGAGAATTTGTTTGCTTCTGGTGATTATTCTCAAGTTGGTGCTGGTGCTGATGTTGATGATTATGGAGATAATCTGTACTTCCATTTGCATTATTATTTTCTGATAATGGTCCACCCATTTCAGACCACCCTCTACTAGGGTTTCTTGACAGCTCTAGCAACGACTCCCTCACATGATCAGCTTGAACCATTTCATTATCCCTTTTCTGATTAACATACACAGTCAATAATGAAAACAAGAAACAAAGACAATTTTCAAACTTGAAAAATGATCTAAAAAATCAGTTAATTTAAGCTTGCATATTAATGTTAAGGAAGTACTAACCTTTGTTTTTTAATTATTTGTCTTTAAAAAAAAATTAATAGCTTTAATTATAAGAGTATTTATCTGAACTACCTTTTATCTTTTTGCTAAGCATCTCACTTAATTAATAATCCACTAAATGGAGAAATAAGGGTAAATTTAACAAAACGATTAATATTTGGGATAGAAGTAAGTACAACATAAAAAGGGTTTTATGTAAACTATATATGAGAAATTATCCTTTGGTACTTAAAAGGTAATGGCGAAGCCAGAAATTTATTTAAGGGTGTTCAATCTTGAAAGAAGTGGAAAAAAAATTTTGAAATAAAAGTGTTCAATATTTATTAATACCTCTAAAATTTAATATTTTATCAATATACACGATATAATTTTCCGACAAATGGTAGTTATTAATTGACCAGCTTTATAACATGCAGCTTTTGACCGCCCTTCATAACATGTCGCCCATGCTTGAAGGTAATGTGGAGTAGGGTGTGGGGGTGAGAATTGTTGAAAAATAATTAAGTTTGACTTACTTCTACTTTGAAGATACTTGATACCAAACAAGTATGCCTAGTTGCATTGACATTTGTAACCTCCAAACCCAATGAATTCAAAGCCTCCAATATCCTCACAAATCCACCTGCCTTGTGCTCACGAAACACCTTCACAAAGAACTCATTGCCATCTAATTGTGCTACTTCCACTTGTGGCTACATGTCATCAATAAATATGTCTTAGTTACATTCATATCCTTGTAGAGATAATTGGCTCGAGTTTAACTTCTATGCATGAACAGTGCGAAAAAAATTACACTTTCAAATTACTTAGAAAAAACTGAACAAGTTAGCATATGGAGATGACACTACTAAAAAACCGGGTAAAACCGTCCAAAAAATCGAGAAAAGTTGGTTGTATGGCCAATAACCGTTCAAAATGCGACTATGTGTGGACGATATTTTGAAGGTCGGAAGGGCATACCAACAGTCGGTTTGAAATTACCGACCGACTTTGGTCGGTCAATTAAATTCAAAAATAAATTGCCGAAAAAATCGGCCAAAGTTGGTCGATTTTTTCCCACCAACTTTGGTCGATATATAATTATGTAATTAAAAAATACACCACCTGGGAATCGAACCGAAGCTTGTACCGTGGTAGGAAACTATTCTACCAATAGACCATTGGTGCATTTTGTTTTAAGTCTATCTTTTATTTTATATATACTCTTTAATTGTATTTTCGCATGAAAATAACCGACCAAAGTTGGTTGGTTTTATTAAAAAATAAAATTACCGACTAAAGTTGGTCGATTTTTTAAAATGACCGGCCGAATTCGGTCGGTTTTTTTAATATTAATATTAATTCTAATTTATTTTTAAATGACTTTGGTCGGTTTCTTGAAAAATAAATTTTGCGGGACTCAAAACTAGTTCCCGCATTTTTTCGCCAAAGAAAACTGACCAAAGTTGGTCGGTTTCGTAAAAATAAATAAATAAAATTGAAAAATCGACCAACTTTGGTCGGTTTTTTGACTCGGTCGACCGTGGTCGGTTTTTGCCGAATTTCTAGTAGCGTGATATACAACAGCAATAAATCAAGTGTAATTTCACAAGTGAGGTATGGGGAGGGTAGTGTGTACACAAATATTACTCCTCCCCAGTGAAGCTAGAAAGGTTGTTTTTGATGGATCTTCGGTTCAAGAAAAGCATAGTCGCAACGTAGTTGGAAAAAATACAATAACGGAGAAGCTATGGAAAAAGAAGCAGTAACAACTATATGTTGATAATATAAGAAATATATTACTGTTAATAAGTGTTTATAAGTTAAATCCGTCTACAAAATAAAATAAGTTGTACCTCCATTTGCTGCAATTTGTCATTCTCGTCTACCACTTGATTTTGTCCAGAAGGATCAATGCTGCCATTGGAATTAGCTGATAGTCCTCTATGGCTTCCATTTGAAAGTTTCCCATTTTCAGATTTAGGCCTGCTAGTTTGATCAGTTCCATTTTGGCCTAAAACCTCAGGTTGAACCTGATTCTGATTCCTCCTACTCTGATCATCATCTGAATGTTCTTCAAGCTCAAGCTGCAGATCTTTCACTTGCTTTTCCAATTCCATCACATATTCAATAGCATCTCCAAGTATTGAAGCTCTGTCCAACTGTATACATAATTTCGACCATAATTATTAATTAACCAATCAAGAATTCTAACATGTATATAGGTATGTCGCGAAGAACGACAAAAAAACCAGCCTGGTGTACTAAGCTCCCGCTATGTACGGGGTCCGAGGAAGGGCCGGACCATAAGGATCTAGTGAATAACCTTACCCTACATTTGTACAATACTAGCATATATGTATAAGATTTTATTAATATTACCTTAGAAATTTTGGGAACCAAAGCTCTAAGAGCATAAAGCCTTTCATTAAGTTTCTTCCTTCTTTTCCTTTCAGCCACAAGATTCTTGGATTGACCTTTTCCATTTCTTCTTCTAAACTTAGGATCATCTTCATCCTCATTTTGATCACTATCCGATCCCGAATTAGATCTTCCATTATCATGTTGTTTAACAGATTCATCATCAATTAATCCAGCTTGATTACTACTATTTCTCATCATTTGCTTCTGTAAATAAGCATCCATTTCACTCATGTACTTATTCTCCATTGAAGTTGAAAAATGTGTCACATCACTTGTATTCTGATCGAACAACATCGTCGTCGTGTTGTTTTCGATTTCTGAGTTGTTGTAAGTATTGAAATGTGGAAGGAAGTTCGCTGAAGAAGTATCCAAGTTTTTTCGTTTAAGAGGGAAATCATATGATAAGTGATCTGAATGATCTCTTGATGTAACAGGGGAGACTACTTGTTGCTGGTAAAGATTTTGGGCATTTGTATTTTCATCTCCATTTGATTGGAATTTATGCTGCTCCAAGTAGGTGTTGCATTGAGTTAAGACAAAGTCTATGACTTTCTCATCTTCTGGTAGCTGTCAAAGTTTGTAAAGGATGGTAATATTAGTTGTTTATACAAGGCTTTTATTTGCATATATGTGGAATTTACACTTAATAAATGGCAGCCTGGTGTACTAAGCTTCCGCTATGCGCGGGTCGGGGAAAGTACCGGACCACAAGGGTCTATTGTATAAAGCCTTACCCTACATTTCAGCAAGAGGCTGTTTCCACGACTCGAACCCGTGATCGCCTGATCACATGCCAGCAATTTAATGAAGGAAAGAAAAGTAGCAACAAGTGAATAAGAGGGTGGAAGGAGGAAGCATATGTTTTACTTGTTTGACACTGAATAACTCAAGCAATCCAAGAGGAGATGGAATCAAAACTCTGGTTCCAGTTGTTTCCTGCAATTAAAATCAAACAATATTTTGTACAAAAATCAGGTTCTTCAAATGGAAGGTTTATGCAAAGGATAATTAATAGTGAGAAACCAAGACTTACATTAGACATATTTGATTCTGAGAAAGGTACAAAGTTCAGCCATTTTGCTTGATTAGATAATAAGGCCTGTGCATATATTCTGCAATTTTAATCCAAATAGTTAAAAATGTATATTTATTAATTATAGGAATCGAAAACAGCCTCTTGTAGAAATGTAAAGTAAGATTGTGTGCAAGATACAATGTGTTTCGACCCTTTCGCGGAACTTGCGTATAGCCAGAGCTTAGTGCATCAGTCTATTCTTTATTGGAAATTTTGTATTTAAAGAGATAGGAGGAAGGAATAGGCCAAACTTGTACCCGGAGTCTAGTGCAAGAGAAGAAGGCAGTTGAGCCAGCAAATCACAAGCAGTTGTTCTTGGATGCTGAAACATAACATCTCTACAAGGTGAAGTGGAAGAATCAGGGAAAAGTATCTCTTGTTCACAGCTATGCATATATTGCTCAGCTCCACCACAGCAACAACAAATCCATTCAAGAAACCTACATGACACATAATCCACAACATAATTACAAAAGAGTCCTCCTTTCTTTTTCTCTTTTTTTTTTTTTTTTTTTTGGCTGGGGTGGAGGGAAGGGAGGCAAAGGTCGATCTAGAACGGGTTCAGTGAGTTCAACTAAACCTAGTGTTTTCTACTCGTACTATGTATACATATGCTATAAATTAATGCATAGATATAATGAATTCGTGTTGTTTGAACCTACTGAGTCTAAATTTTGTATTCGCTTCAAGATGGAGGGGGCAAGAAAAGATATTGAGATCATAAATCAAGTACCTTTGATCTTCACTCAACTTCCATAAAACACAGTAATCCCAGTTTTTTAAGCCCATAATAGGACTAAGCCTCTCCATTAGATGCATGAGTTCCATGTTTCCTATTTGGGAGAAAAACAACAAAGATTGAAATTAAATAGGATGAAAGAACAAAGTGATTTGGCAATAGAATGAAGTTTCATCAGCAGATCAAAACAAAATGTTAAAGCTAAATGTATTTGTCAACTTCTGACAGTGCTTATGAAATCATCATATATATATTAATGAAGTCACAATCTTTTTCAAGTATATTCACAGCTCAAAACAAAGAAAAACTAGACAAGGAATGAGAAAAACCTGCCTTAATGTAAAGATTGAGGCTTTCTTTTTAGTTGCTAATGGCTATAATTCAGATCATGTTTCTCCTTTTAACTAAACAAAACAAAAGAAAACAAGGATGACAAAAAAAGAGATACTAAATTAAAAGCATAAAAAGTAAAAAGCAAAAGCTACAACATAATTTAACTTCAGCTGATAGCTACGTTTAACTGATGTTTTCATTATCCAATATGTTCCCAAATTTTCAAGAATCACATTTCAGCAAATTCTCAAAGGAAAGTCTTACTATGTTTTTTCTGAACTTTTGATTTAGAAGAAATAATCACAAACTATGTAACTAAAAAAAAAAAAAAAAAAAAAAACACACACTTCTCCCTTTGATTTGAAAATCTGCCGTTTTGTGTGGTATAGTTGTGTTTGCGGGTAGGATTCTAGTTTTTAATGTAGAAAATTATTAGGTAGGTGAAAAGCAATGCATGCATGAGAAAGAGAGACTTTTGTTTGTTATGAATTATGATAAGAGCGTCTAACAAACAAGAAAATATTTCTTCCTCACTCTCTTTGTGTTTTTTTTTTTTCTTTTTCTGTGATTTAATTTATTCGGGTGCAAAGAGTTTTACCTTTATATATAGATGAAAAAGATAAATATCACAGATTATTAGTTTGAAAAAATGACATCAACTTAACACGTACTAGACAATTTATGCTGATGAGTCGTGTCAGAAAATTTAAATACAATAACAATAACTATGTTTCAGTAATGGCAATATGAATTCTCATTCCTTCCATTTAGGGCTTGGGACTGATAATGTAAGCAAGTCCACAACGATGGAGTTCAGAAAATCTAAATAGTTGAACAAAAATTATACAAACTTATTATTTCTAGCCATTTCTTGCTCTATGAATTACTGTGGTTTTTAACTGTTCAGGGTACCAATACATTCTTAGGTATCAATACGTGAAACAAGTTGCATTAGTTTATATTTTTGAGTATTTAAGGTTCTCTTTTTAATTTAGAGGTTGGAGATCAGATAAAAGAAACACAAAGAAAAGGAGAATAGTTAATTAATCGTAAGTGCCCCAAATGTATATATAGAATTTGTATAGGTCAAAATCAGCCTCAGCGAGGTTAGCATGGAAAGCGATGTACCGGGGTCGACTGGTAGATAATAAGGCTCGTAGCCGAGCAGTCAATAACAGCCGAGTTCGAGTATCAAGGGCTGCGCTAACGGCTTTTTATAATAAGATATTTAAGAGAATATTTCATTGAATATTCTTTGTATTTGTACTTATAGGGTTGACTGAGGTATATCACATATAAATAAAAGAAATAAGGGGAAATGACATGTAATATTCTCTCATAAGAACACTTTTTGAGAAAAAGACTTTCTCTCTAGAAAAGATACAAACATTATCTTTCTAAGGAGATTCGATTATCTATTATTCCACACTTTTCCGTCATATTCGAGAATAGTTGCAATATTCTAGCATTTGTCTATCACTCATCATTGTCGGAAAGAGAAATCATCCACCCCATTCAATATTGGGTGAATCATTCTCCTTATTTACGTTAATGTCATTAATTGTTATTTATTGCTTGATATTCTTCTATCATTAACCATCTTGAAACATTAAATGTACAATGCATTTAATCATTTACCAACACTGTCCGATTTTATTTGAGTTTACTAGTTATCAATCTGGGGATAATATTATTAACTAGGTTTAATCCTTCTCTACATAAAATTAATTGGTTTAAACAAAGATTTACACTTTTTTGGTCAATATAATTTGGCGCCGTTTGTGAGGATTTTGTAGTTAAATTTTTAGTTTCTTCTAGATCTATAATGGCACAATTCACACAAAAAAAAACTCCTACTTCCTTGTACATATGGATCTGACATAGGAGGTAACGGAGAAGAAAGAATGAAGGCAGTGGCCGATCTCACCATCAGCCTCTTAAACACCATCACTGAGGTTTCTGAAACAGAAAGCGAAGATATAACGCCTAACGCCTCTCCCATGCGAAGTGGGTCGCCCCTCCCTCACGGCAGTATCACAACATCTCGCGGTAAAGGAGCTTCCACGTCCACAATGGAAGAGGAGCCACCATCAGTGAAGAAACTACTTGAGGTTGACCAACATCCTCGACAAGCCCGCCCAGGAGGCAGTTAGAGAAAATGCAAAGACTTGCATTACACTAGCAACGGCCGAGCAGCACGACCCTCTCCCTCAAGTAACAGGTATCACTCACAATGTTAATAATGCAGGTGACGACACACTCACAGCCATTCTGAGGAAGATAGAAGTAATGAAAAATGAAAACAAAATGCTTCGGGACCAAATGAGAGAGTACCAAGAAAGAGTTGAGAAAATACCGGGGCCCCAAAACTCCTGCCAAAAATAGATGTTGGTTGGTTCGTTGAGCAACCCTACAGTGATGAAGCCGCCTTGCATGCCATACCCAAGACCTTCAGGATGCCGCCTTGTCTGAAAATATATGACGGTACGACCGACCCCGAAGAACATGTGACTTAATATGTCATTGTGGTAAAGGGAAATGATCTCACCAAAGAACAAGTATCCTCCATCTTGTTGAAAAAGTTCGGCGAGACCCTCGCTGGAGGAGCATTAACGTGGCATTCACAGTTGCCCACGTGCTCTATTGAAATATTTGAAGAGATGGCCGACAAGTTAGTAACGGCCCAAGCTGGACTAAAAAGGCGGAGGCAAGAGTGAACGATATATTTTCCATCAAACAATCACCCGGAGAGGGACTCGACGACTTCCTCACTTGATTCAACCGAGTAAGGATGACCTTACCAAATGTATCGAAAGGCATGGCTGTAGCAGCTTTCCAAAACGGGCTGAATAGGAATGGCTCAAGGGCGACCAGAAAGTTATTAAATCATCTTATAAAAAATCCCCCAAGCACTTGGGATGAAATACACAACGCCTACTATGAGGAAGTCTGTTCTGACGAAGACGACCTGAATGGGCCAACCCATCGGTTGACCTCGGTACAGGACGAATCCACGAAGGATTGAAGAGATGATGCCAGGAGGGATCTGGAAGCTCCACGACCCAACTAAGAAAGGCATCAGCCATATATCAGAAGCGTCATCATGCCCCTTCCCTCCACAAAGAGGGCTCATCTAGGCCAAGGACAACGACTCACTAGAATGATAGGGGTATGCCTTATTTACTATGCGCTCACAATTTTTGTGTATCACCCTCAGAAATAGTCTACGCATTGGAGAAGCTCGTACCAAAAGTGAAGTGGCCACAAAAGATGAGGTCAGACCCAAGTACCAGAAAGTCAAACGCCCTCTACGAGTTCCACCAGGAGCGAAGTCACAAAACTGGGGATTACATCGCTCTAAGGAAGGAGGTCGTGAACATGCTTCACCTCGGACACCTCAAAGAATTGTTGAGCGGTCGATGGAGGACCAATTTCGCCCGAGGGCGTGAAAAACACCAGGGACCACTGAAACCACCCTCACCGACTCGCACCATTCAAATGATCATCGGAGGCGGCGATAAAGCCTCGATCAACAGCGTAAAACTCACCATAACCCACAAGCTCAAACGATCGATCACTCATGAAAAGTATGGCGAGCTCGAAGAAAGTATCATCTTCGATAAGTCAGATACTCACGGTTTGGTTTTCCCTCACAATGATGCCTTTGTTATCACTTTAAATTTTTTAGATACAGATGTAAGATGCATTATGGTGGATGATGGGAGCGGCGCGTGCATTATCCACCCTCGAGTACTGCACAAATGAAACTCGAGGATAAAATAGTGATGTGCTGCATCATGCTAATAGGTTTTTAAAATGCAGTTGAATGAATGTCCGCGGAAATCACACCCCCTGTCTTGACCAGCGGCGTCACCCTGGAAACCACATTCCACATCATGGACCAAGATACGGCGTACAACGCCATAATAGGTCGACCTTGGATACACACCATAAGGGCCCACCTCTCCAGCTTTTACCAAGTTATCAAATTTCCAACCCCATGGGGAGTATTCAGCATACGAGGAGAACAACGCACATTTCGAGAATGATATCGCATCGCCTAGGATTGTACATATACCCAACAAATGAAGGGCAAGCAAAAGATGCATAGTAATTAACAGGGTTGAGGTCGAGCTGTGATGTAAGAGCGGACGTCATCAGAGATCCTGAAACAATAGAAGCCACGAGATCAACCATAGAAGACCTCGACCCCGTCCAACTTGATCATAACCACCACAGCAAGAAAGCCTAAGTCAACCACAGACTTTTTTGCTTTTTCCCATGCAGACATGTCAGGTATCCCGAAGGAGGTCGCGACACACAAGTTGAACGTCGACTCGTTCTACCCCTGGTAAGGCAGGTTAGGCGAAAGTTCAGTTCTGCAATAAACGATGTAGTCCGCGAGGACGTTGAAACATTGCTAGAAAATAGCTCCATCAGGGAATCAAAATACCCCCAATGGGTCGCCAATGTGGCCATGGCTTAAAAAGAAGAATGGAAAGTGGCGGATGTGTGTAGACGTTACAGATTTAAACAAAGCATGCCCATAAGATTCATTCTCGCTACCTCATATCGACTAGATCATTGACGGGACGGCTGGGCATAAAATGCTGAGCTTCTTAGACGCTTACCCGAGCTACAATCAGATCCTCATGGAAGAGGAGGACCAGGAGAAGACCACCTTCATCACCCACCATGTAACGTACTGCTACAAAGTGATGCCTTTCAGACTGAAAAACGCGGGGGAGACATACCAAAGGTTGGTGACCAAAATGTTCAAAGACCAACTCGGCAAGACCATCGTCATGGGGAGGCATGCGCAATGTCAAGGGAACAGGTTCAGGTACCCGTCTCCCCTGAACTAGAAGACACGTTAACCATCTTTGTTTGTGAATGGAGTAGGTGTAAACGCAGAAAAGTCAAGAGTAGTAGGAGCCACCAAAATCAGTGAAAGCAAGAATTTTATATAAGATCAAGAAAACAGGAACTCTGAATGAAGGAGGAAGAGAAGATATGAAGGTCCGATTTTTAGAATGCAAAGAGTGAATCAAGGGGTTGTGTATCTCTATTTATAAGAGTCCAGGCATCAGTATCGAGAAAGCAAACCATTATTACCCAGCTCAAAAATAAAAATGGCAGAGGTGCGGGAAACGATACAAGGTATCGAAAAAACGCATAATAATGACGCATGATGACACGGCGTCACTGTGAAACGATGTGACCCTAGGTTGAAGCTCACGAAAGGCCAGGTTTCCATCCCGTCCAAAACGCTACTACTCGACCTACTCGCCTAATGCTTCTCAACCATAACTAACAGAATCCTCTCATCGAGGTCGCCCAGGGTCGACATCAATAAGCGAATGGACTAACTGTTTAGGTCAAAAATCTGCCTCAGTGGGATTTAGCATGGAGCGTTATTATGGAAAGTGATGTGGTCGAGGTCGAGTAGTAGCTAACAGGGCTCGTAGCCGAGCAGTCAATAATGGTTGAGGTCGAGTATCAAGGGCAGCGCTAACGGCTAGCTTTTGTAATAAGATATTTAAGAGAATATTCCATTGAATATTCTTTGTAGTTGTACTTTTATAGTTGACTGGGGTATGTCCCATATAAATAGAAAAAGAGATAAGTGGAAAGGGCATGTAATATTCTCTGATAAGAACACTTTTTGAGAAGAAGACTTTCTCTCTAGAAAAGGTACAAACAATACCTTTCTAAGGAGATTCGATTATCTATTATTCCACACTTTTCCATCAAATCTGAGAATAGTTCCAATATTATAGCATTTGTCTATTACTCATCACTGTCAGAAGGAGGAATCATCGGCCTCATTCAATATTGGGTGAATCATTCTCCTTATTTACGTTAATGTCATTTATTGTTATTTATTGCTTTATTTTCTTCTATCATTAATCATCTTGAAACAATAAATGTGCACTGCATTTAATCCTCTGCCAACATCGTCCGGTTTTATTTGAGTTGACTAGTTATAAATCTGGGGAAATTATTATTAACTAGGCTTAATCCCCTTTTACATAAAATTAATTAATTTAATCAAAGATTTACGCTTTTTGGTCAAACGGAACTCTCCTCTTCTTAGTAATTAGCTGTTGTTTAGTCGTGATAATTGTTGCTAGTGGCATAAGAGATAAAAGGTAATTGAGAAAAACAATAGCACTTGATATAAATAAGTTCAATCATAGATAATTTTGTTGAAACGTGTTTATAATATCAAAAACTAAAAATTAAGAAAATGATCCTAAGTTAGGATGTAAATCACTGGCGGATCTAAATTTTAAATCAGTACGTAGGTGCAGAATACTATTATACCCAATACCCCTTTGTAACAATCGGACTTCATTTGTCGTAAAACAATTTATACAAGATGGAGAGGTAGTTTTCTCCATTTTCTTCAATTCAAAATAAACTTAAACTAAAGTGTATATACATAAAACTTCAAATAGAGAATAATTAAATAATACGAAAACAAAAATACACGAAATGATATGCTCAAGAAGATACGGGGGGAAATGAATAAGAGAGCCTTTCAACTAGCCTAGAAAGCGTTTTGGTCATTTAGAGTTTTCACGTCTTAATTCGGTGACTCGACTACTTTGTGAGTCGGATGTCCTTATTGATTTTTCCTTCTTTTCAGAATAAACAATTACGCCCCAATCTTAAACTAATTGAAAACTATATAAATTCTCATAATCCATTTGACCGCCTCGGCCATTTAAAAATGATCAAAACAACTTGTTTTATGCTCGATACTTTTTTCTTTTCAAGTACTTTGACAAACAATGATGCCAATAAACTTCTTTATTGTGCTTGAACCCAGATAAATTTTTAAAATAAAATTCAGTACCAATGCAAATTACATGTAAGATATGGGAATATTCCTAGAGGTAAAACTTTTTCCTCTTTCTTCATGACGTTATTTGATCTCATAAATGAATTATGATCTCACAATATCATTTCCTATGAGCTAGAACCTCTGCAATTGTTCATGAAATTATTTAAGACGAAGATTT
The DNA here is from genome assembly GCA_005239495.1 of Nicotiana undulata. Taxonomy (NCBI): domain Eukaryota; kingdom Viridiplantae; phylum Streptophyta; class Magnoliopsida; order Solanales; family Solanaceae; genus Nicotiana; species Nicotiana undulata. Next base: position 17,121 of record ML263467.1, on the reverse strand, counting down.
TCCACGTCCCAATTAGATTACTTACCACTCTCGCTCCTAAAAATTCACGTAAAATCGTCCGAAAAATACCGATCAAAATCGGTCGGTAATGGCCAATAAACGTCCAAAACGCGACAATTTACGTGTTGTGAGAATAAATAAGTAGTTAGCAGTTAGTACTGTAGTTAGCAGTTAATGTTAGTTTGTTAAAGGAGTTAGTTATAACTAACAAATGGACATTAGTTGTTAGTGAGGAGGTTAAGCTAGTGGATGTATATATATACACGTGTAATATCATTCATAGTGGAATGAAAATCATTTTCAGCTTAACACACATGCATAAATTCTCTCTCTAGAACCTTCTTCTTCTAGTTGGGTAGCTAGCCCTAATTCTCCATTGTTGCTCTCTAATTCAAGCTTGAGCACACTAAAACTCACATGGTATCTGAGCGGGTGATGATTTTGCTTCTCGAAAGTATTGTGTAGCTGAATTTATACTCTAATTCATCTTCGATTTCCAAAAGCTCTTCATCAAGTTTGTTGAAATTCTTCAGAATGAGTACCTCAAAAATTGATCACACTCATCCACTGTATGTTCATCCTTTCGGCACTCCTGGATCTGTGTTAATTCCTGTTCAACTCACAGGAGCAGAGAATTATGGATTGTGGAGGCGATCGATGTGAATTGCTCTTCAAGCTAAGTGGAAACTGGGATTTGTCATTGGTACGTGTAAGAAGGAGTCATTTGACGAGGAATTGCATGGGGATTGGGAGATTTCAATGCAATAGTGCTCTCACGGATCATGAACATTGTGTCTCAAGGCCTACTTAGCGGAATTGTCTATACATCAAGTGTGCGCCTTGTTTGGGAGGATCTCAGGGAGAGATTTGATAAGGTAAGTTGAGTACGTATATTTCAGATGCACAGAGAGATTGCGACCATTACACAGGGGACAGATTTTGTCTCAATGTATTTCACAAGGCTTAAGGAACTTTGGGTTGAGTTTCACACAATGGTGCCTTCACCAAATTGTGGTTGCCCAAAGTCGAAGGAACAGGTTGAGACTATGCGTTTTTAAGTGATCTTAATGAATCCTATGATCAGGAAAGGAGACAGATACTTATGAAGTCAATTGAACCTACTCTTAATCAGGCTTATGCCATGATACCTAAGTGTGAGAGTCAAATATCTGCTTCTTATTCAACTGCAGGAGAGAAAGGAGAACCATTAGTTATGCAAGCAGGAAGAGGTCAGCCTTACAAAGGAAAAATGCCCTTCATGAAGTGTGACTATTGTGGGTGAAAGGGACACCTGAAAGAAAGTTGTTACAAGCTTATAGGACATCCAACAAACTTCAAAAATAAGAAGAAATTTTTAGCAAACAATGTGAGGGGAAACTCCGGTGGAGAGAATGTAGCACAAGAGTGTGCTGGAATTCTGCAGGAAAGGCCTTATTTTATAGAAAAGCAATATAAGAAGATTTTGGCTCTCCTGAACAAAGAAAATAAAGGTGAAGACAGCATCATGCTAACATGGAAGGTATTGTAACTTCTCTTATGGCCAATGTAGGAAGTACTGTGTGGATAATGAAAGTACAAGAGTGGGGTGAATTGTGGTTGATTAAAAAATTAGTTGACTAAATATAAGTTTAGTCGACTAGATTCTGCACAGTGAACAGTTTAAAGAGAAATAAACCAAGCAAACAGAAAGATAACAAGACATAACAGTTTTTATACTGGTTCGGTACCGTAAGGTACTTACGTCCAATTTCCCTTGGGTCACAAGGGTTCTCTTAGATCTTTGATAAAAATTTACAATGGTGATGGTTTTGGTTCGCTTACCATCAAACGATGTTCAGCGGCAATAGCTTTTGTAATATTGACACAACTCTATTATTGTGTTCTATCTCTTCCTATCTTTTATGATGAATACAGTGTTTGTACTAAGAACTAGAAAGGTTTAGAAGACAGATTGTGTAGTTGCGTGTTTTTCAATGTCCTTTTGCTTCATCCTTTATAGCTTCATGAGTATTCTGCTTCCTTGACTTCTGGGATTGTACGGAGCAATTTTAGTAATCATTTACTTTGTGAGGCACGTACTTCCAAGAGAAATACCCAAAGATTGCCTCATGAATCTAGCTTGAAATGGTAGCTAGATTCATTTCCCGCTCCTTATGAATTGCTTTCTTGATTTGAGATACTCTTGGTTGATTGCTTCAATCATGGAGGATTTCTATTGACTTTCTTGGCTTGAGCTTCTACTGAATCTTGCAGGTTTGTTTGATTTCTAAGATTTGCTCTAATTTTGCACACTTGAAAATCTTGATCGGTGTTGATTGATTTCCTTCTTTTTAGATCGTCTGATTTATTTATCATGTAAGGTTATGGTTCAGGATACATAGTCGTTAAGTGGATCTTCATTCCTTTTAGCAATGTTTTTTCTCACCAGAATCTGCATAAACCAATATAACATTAGTCAAGGCTACTTTAGGGTTACTGATCAATATTAAAACTCTAAACCTAACAATATTTCCCTTTTTGATGATAACAATAATCTAAAAAGAGTTTGACTAATATATGGAAACTTCCCTTTTCTTTTCAAGTGTTTCTCCCCCTGTCTAGTGTTGCTCCTCCTGTCTTTAAGCAAGTTGTTGATTTGAATCTGCACTAAACACCTGCACTCTTTTTTTTTTCTTCTCCCCCTTTGACATCAATCAAAAAGAGCAAGAGAAACTACTTGCAGTAATAGTACGAACTAAGCAGGCATAGAATTTGTACAACTAAGCAGTTATAGTGAGCATAGTCCTCTTTAATGACTTTCAGGATGTGAGAGACTAGTAAACCATAAGGCAGGCTGCTCGCAGAAAAGGAAACGTTCCTGATACTTTCAACCATATATTGACGTACCCAGGCAAACCAGTTTATAGCTTTGCCATTCACCAAACAATGCAGAACAAATACATCTCTGAGAGACAAAGTATTCAGAGAACCAGTACGGGGTAGCAAAGTGGTTGCAATGATATGGGCTAGAACACGATGCTCAAATTTCAAGTTCTTAGGACCTATATCAGGGGGGTTTTCCAGACAAAACACTTTTGGCCTCATCAAAAGATACTTCAAAATTATCTGGCCAGGATTGTTGCGCAAAAACAATTGTATCCAACAAACTTAGTAGCAAAGATTTTTTCAAACTGATAAGAATCAAGGATAATGTGAGTTCATAAGACCATGGTTTTCAGATCATTTTTGTCATTCACAAAAAGTTTTGCATAAAACATGCGCACAAGCTCTTCATAGACAGTATCACCAACAGTAGCAAATAAAGAGACAAGTTTCTGAGTTTCAAAAATAGACAAAACATCACAGTGAGAGTTTTGCATAGACTTTAAACTTACAATGCGGCCAAAAGCAATTGATTTTACTTTAAAGGTGACAAACCTATCCTTTTCCTCAAGACCATAGAAAATCATTTTGTCTTCTGGGCTAAACTCTACACTTTCAATTTTTCCCTTTTTCTGAGAGGATTGTTTGAGGATGGACTCCACTGGTCGTTTTTTCGGCCCTCTTTTGAGATATGAGGATGTCTTCTTGTGAGCCACTCAAATATTTTTCAGTGATTAAGTGATCTGTGCTTTCAGGGGGTTCGATATCAACAGGGTCATCTTTGGTTTTCTTGAACCAGTGGCTTCTTTTATGTTGGAAAAGGAGGGAGAGGGTTTTGCTTTGGCCATGAGTGGAGGACAATAGAGAGAAAGAAGTTTGGTTTCTGATAGAATGGGAGATATAACCGAGGGAGGAGGAGTTAAAAAGCATTAGAAAGGACGCCTCGATTCCTAGAAAGACGTATGAAAGGCAACTAAAAAGTTGTCTTCTGCAAAACTAAGTCGTCAGTTCACAATTAATGAGTGTGAAGATTAATCAAGTACTAAAGGATTTTTTGGAGAAAATATCAACATATATGGAAATAAATAAAAGTAATTATAGGAAACAATAAACATTGTTATGAGGGAATTTTACAAATACCAATTTTGTTCCGAAGGAAACAAAATCTTTCTTCAAGCAAAGGTTTTGTAAAAATATTCGCTAACTGATTTTCAGTATTAACAAATTCTAACACAATATCTCTTTTAGCAACATGATCACGTATAAAATGATGCTTGATCTCAATATGCTTAGCCCTAGAATGATGCACAGAGTTTTTTGATAAACAAATTGCACTAGTGTTGTCACACATAATAGGAACAGAATTAAGACATAAATCATAGTCTAACAATTCATGCATGATCCATAGTACTTGTGTGTATCAGTTGTCTACTTCCAAATACTACGCCTTTGTGGTGGATAGGGACACATGGCTTTGTTTCTTGTTGTGCTGGGATATAAGGGATTTTCCAAGTAATTGGCACGTTCCACTTGTGCTCTTTCTATCAAGTTTATCTCCTGCAAAATCTGCATCTGAAAGATCAAAATTTTCCAATCTTTCATACCATAAACCATTATCGATTGTCCCAATCAAATATCTTATAATATGTTTAACAACAGTCAAATGAGACTGTTTAGGAGCTGAATGATATTTATCGCATTTGCAAAAGCTAAACATAATATCTAGTCGGCTAGCTGTAAGATAGAGTAATGAGCTGATCATACCTTGATACATTGTTTTGTCAACACTCTTATCGTTTTTGTCTTCATACAAAGTAGTTGATGGACTCATAAGAGTTCCTGTGGCCTTTGCATTAGACATACCAAACTTTTTGATGAGTTCTTTCGTGTACTTTGTTTGACTAATGAAAATTCCTTTCTGTACTTGCTTGATTGGAAGTCCAAGGAAGAAAGTTAATTCTCCCATCATACTCATTTTAAATTATCCTTTCATTATGTTTGAGAAATCCTTGCACAAAACAGTGTTAGTAATGCCAAAAATAATGTCATCTACATAAATTTGTACAATTAAGTTACCTAGAGATGATCGTTTGATGAAAAGAGTAGTATCAATATTACCTCTGTCGAACCCATGTTCAACTAAAAATGAATTTGGTCTTTCATACCAGGCTCTAGGAGCTTGTTTTAGGCCATACAAAGCTTTGGACAGTTTGTAGACATGATTAGGAAAGGATTCATTTTCAAATCCTGGAGATTTCTTAAACTTCCTCGAAGATGAATCCATTCAAGAAGGCATTTTTAACATCCATCTGAAATAGTCTGAAACACTTATGAGCAGCATAAGCTAATAGAATGCGAATAGATTCTAACCTGGTAACAGGGTCAAACTTTTCCTCATAATCAATCCCTTCTTGTTGTGAATAACCTTGTGCAACTAGTCCGGCTTTATTTCGCACGACATGTCCAGATTTATTCAACTTATTTATAAAAACTGATTTTGTTCCGACAATGGATGCATTTGGTGGATTAGGAATGAGTTCTCATACCTTGTTTTTCTCAAATTGATCAAGCTCTTCCTTCATTGCAGTTATCCAGCTTTTGTCTCCTAAGTGATTCGTCCACCTTTTTTGGTTCAAATTGGGATATGAGAGCAATATTTGATGTTTGCTTTAGAGATCTTCTAGTTTTCATTCCTTCCTGAGGCTCTCCAATGATATACTTATGAGGATATCTAGGTTCACTTTTCCATTCATTTGGGCCAACTAATTCTGGCTCTTTTTCAGCAGAATTTATTAGATTGTTCGAAGTGGACTCCTAATTTTTTGTAAGATGCATAGTCGACTGATCTTGCTGATCAGTCATTTCTTCAGAAGAAATTTCACATGTACTAATAGTCTTTGGCACTATAGAAATTTCTTCATCTTCAGGAAGACGATCATTCTTCATCGCTTTTGGGATCAAACTTACCAAGATTATTCTTTACATTGTTATGAATAAAGCACTTACTGTAACGGCCTAACCGGTCATTTTGCGTATTCGGACCCCGATCTCCCAAATAATACTTCCCGTAGCGGCTTATCATGATTGGTGACTTGCGGGGACGGGTGGTTCGGGATTTGGAAGTGTTTTGAATAACATAGGAACACTTGGTTCCTTAAGGTTGGCTTTTAAAGACAAGTTTGACTTCGGTCAACATTTTGAGTAAACGACCTCGGAATCGAGTTTCGACGATTCCAGTAGCTTTGTATGATGATTTCGGACTTGTACGCATGTCTGTAATTGGTTTTGGATGACCCGGGAGCGTTTCAACGCCAGATAGCGAAATTGAGTTTCCTTAAGTTTGAAATTTGGTTTGGAACGTGATTTTATGTTATCGAGGTCCGAACGGAATTCCGAGATCGGGAATAGTTCAGTTATGTCATTCATGACTTGCCTGCAAAATTTGGTGTCATTCCGAGTAGTATAGGTCGGTTCGGCGCATTGGAACCGAATTCAAGAACTTAGAAATTCTTAAGTTTGATCGTAGGGGTTTTGAGGGGTGATTTTGAGATTTAGCGTTCTTTAGGGTGTTCTGAAGGCTCGAGCGAGTCTGTATTATGATTTAGGACTTGTTGTTTTAATTGGACGGGGGCTCGGGTGGGCCCAGGTGCCTCCCGGACACCACACGAGGCCAAAAACCAGCTGAAAATGCAGTTGGTGCACCTGATCTGGTGTGACCGCAGGTGCGGTTGCCTAGCCGAAGGTGCGGGACCGCTCCTGGGGTCCCAGCCTCGCAGGTGCGAGGATTCCGCAAGTGCGGATTTAATTCCGCAGGAGCGGTCTCCAGCTCTGCAGGTGCGGGCCCAGTCTAAATAGTGGCAATCATAGGGGATAGAGTGAAAACCTAGGGTTGATGAACTTTAGGGAATTTCACCACTTTTCTACCATGAAATCATACAAAAAAATTACATATTAATGACCCTTAGGCGATGGGTGAGTGTTATCTTCGAAAATTTCCGGAACCCAAGCATGTGGGCCCGGGGGTGTATTTTGGGATTTCTTCAAGAATAGTGAATTTACTAAATAAGTAGGAGAATTTCCATACCTTGAGCATGCATTGACATATTCATATATCATTTGACTATTTTCGAGTCCTCGGGTGTAAAGTTTGGAGTTTCGGGCGCGTTCATGGCCGGGAAGTTGATTCTACGCGAGGTGAGTCTCCTTTCCAACCTTATAAGAGGGAATTGTCCCCATAGGTAAATGTAAACGATTGAGTTGTCCTTATTTGCGGGGGCTACGTACGCGCAAGGTGACGAGAGTCCGTGCGTAGCTACTACTCTGTTGTGTCGGGTAGAATTTAGAACTTCACAAGCATGCCTCTATGTGCCTTACTTGTATCCTTACTTGTGTTCCTGGTTTCTTATTACCCTTGAAATTAACATGAGAATTTCGGAAGCTACGTGTAAGTTTAAGTGTTTAAATCCCTGAATTTAAGAATAATCCATGATAAATTCCTGAATTTCCTGATAATTCTGTGTATGTCCGCGAGCACCCGTGTCGCATGTATAATTCGTGAGCGGGGTAGCCTTATATTTATGTCAACCGCGTCGCACGATCGATTCGCGAGCGGGGTAATAGACGCATCTATGGTTCGTGTCGCTCGACCCTCAGCAGTGCACATTTAAATTTCTGCGTCGCTTCGGCCGTACGCCTCAGCATATTATATGTTATGTGCTTGATTGAGAGTCTTATTATTATTTTTACCAATTAAATTGTTCTGTGAGAAAGAAACTTGTGATTTTTGTTAAATATTGTTACTTGGCCCTTGCAGGGAGATCGTTATCTTTATATACTGATGCTTCCTGTCTACTTGCTTTCCATAAATGCTATTACTGTTTAGATTCATTAAATCATATTATTGATGACGACCCTAGTGAGTAACACGTCTACCTCTCGTCACTACTTCTTCGAGTTTAGACGGGATAGTCACTGGGTACATATTTATTTATATGTACTCATGCTACACTTTTGTACTTAATTGTACAGGTTCTGAGGTTGTTGCACCTGGTCGCCATTCGGGTGTTCGTCGCTGAGAGTACTACCGGGATTTGACTACACGGTGAGCTGCTCCTCCGGGCGTTCTGCAGCGGCACTTTGGAGCTTCTATTATTTTTGGGATATTTCTGTCTACCCCCTTTAGACAGTTGTACATTCATTTTGTCTATTTGTATATTCCACTAGTCGCATGTGGGCTTGTGACACTAGGTCTTGGCACCCGTAGTTTATTCGCTAGTATTTTGCTAATTCCGTTTATGCTGGCAAATGATGTTGGGTTATTTTAAATCAACTTGCTTCATTTCCTCACTTTTAGTAAAGGACTCCTTAAATTTAAAAACTGGGTAAGTGTTTGAACATCTCATTTGTTTAAGTAATTTGGTTAGTAACTAGTGTTGGCTTGCCTGACTACGGTGTTGGGCGCCATCACGGCCTGAGTAGGAATTTGGGTCGTGACACTTACAGCCGAAAGGATGGAAATAACTTATGTTGTGTCTCTTTCCTCTCCATAGTTCATATGGAGTCTTCTTGAGTATTGGTCGAATAAGGCATCTGTTGATGATATGGCATGTTGTACTTACGGCTTCTGCTCAGAAGTGGTGTGGGGGAGAATTTCCCACAATCATGGTTCTTGCCATGTCTTGTAGAGTTCTGCTTTTACGTTATACCACTCCATTTTGTTGTGGCGATCTTGGGAAGAGAAATTGTGAGAGATTCCTTGATCATTGCAGAAGTTCTCAAACGCTTTGCTTTCAAATTCTCCTCCATGGTCACTTCTTAAGGAGGAAATATAGTAACCTTTTTTCGCTGCACTTTCTTGCAAAAGACTTCAAAGTTTCTTAATGTTTCATCCTTGTGACTTAGAAAAATAACCCAAATGAATCTAAAAAAATCATCTACTATAACAAAAGCATATTTTCTACCACCTATGCTAGCAGTTCTAGTAGGTTCAAAAATATTCGTATGCATTAGTTGAAGAGGTTTTGAAGTAGAAACAATGTTTTTTACTTTAAAAGAGGACCTAGTTTGTTTTCCTAGTTGACATGCATCATAAATTTGATCTTTTGAAAAATCTAGTTTTGGAAGACCAATGACAAGATCATTTTAAGAAAGTTTATGAATAGTATGCATGCTGGCATGACCAAGTTTTCTATGCCATACCCAAGGTTCATCAAGAATAGAAGCTAGAAAATTTTGACTACCAACACTATCTAAGTTACTGATAGTATAAACATTTTTGTCCCTATTTCCACAGAGAATAACTTTACCTCATTCATCTTCAATAAACCAACCATGTTTTTTTTAAAACGAACCTCGTAGTCATTGTCACATAGTTGACTAATGCTGAGAAGATTGTAACCAAGTTCATCAGCCAGATACACTTCATCTATATCACATGTTGAGCTGAGACGAACCTTTCCCACTCCATTTACATTTCCTTTTGATTTATCTCCAAAGGTAATTGTTCCTCCGTCTAGTTTGGTGACAGTTTCGAATAATTTTTTGTCACCACTCATATTATGAAACACGCGCTGTCAAGATACCATTTTCCTTTTTGATTCTTCTTGCAGTGTTCCTGCAAAACAAAATTACTTATTTTTTGGTACTCAAGCCTGCTTGGGTCCTTAATGGTTAGATTTCTGAGTGTTAGCTTGACTAGAGGATTTAGGCCGCCAGACACATCTCCTGTTATCCTTGAACCTGCAACGGTTAGAAGTATGACAACTTTTCCACAATAAAAACACGAAGGATTATTGGGATTTTCAGAGCCCCTTTGTGCTCTGATTCTGTTCCTACATTGGTTAGTGTTGCGACCATTTTTACCACAATATAGTTCTAATTAAAGAATTATGAGGAATAGTCTGATTTAATTTGACAGAACTATGACTTGTGGATTTTCGTAATCCATTCAGCTGAAGTTGAAGTTCATTAACTTCATCTTGAAGCATGTCACCCTCAATTTCACAAACTTCCAGCTTCAAGGCCCATCCTTTCTTTTCTCTTTGGATTTTTTTGAGTTCATTTACTGCTCTTTCAATATCTGCAAGAGCAATATCAATAAATTATTGAAGTTCATTATAGTTGGGACATGTAGGAAGACGTACCTCACTGGTTCCCTTGTCTACCATAAGACCAAGTTCACTTGAGTCTTCTTCCTCATCTGCTCCGTCGTCTTCCATGAGCCCAAGCTCTCTTGAGTCCTCATTGCTATCTTCTTTTATGGCCATGAAACACATATTTTCAATTTCTTCACGGCCATATTCTTATTAATCACTCCAGTCTACAAAGGACTTCTTCTTTTGAAGGTTCCTGCTGAGCTTATTCTTCAGTTCGGGATAATCAGCTTGAATGTGTCTGTGTTTTCCACATCCATAGCACCTTCCATTATTTTTATCATTTTCATTATTCGTCCTTCCTTTTCTGAAGTTTGATTTTCCTCTTCTGCTATTTCTGTTTTTCCTCATCATGCTTGTTAAAACTTGGGAGAGCATGGCTATTTTCTCGTCTTATCATCCTCCTTCCTCTTCCTTTTCCTCTTCCTCTTCCTTTTTTGGTTCAACCACAGTTGCTTTAAAAGCAACTGTTTTCTTCTTTTCTTGTTAAATTTGCCTGTCCAAGTGAGTTTTCTCAATGGAAATTAGATCACATCTACGTTCATCATAAGATATTTTGTCAAGGTCCTGACATTCCATAGCAATAATCTTGGGCTACCAATTGTGGGTAGACTTCTAAGAATCTTTCTGACATGTTCTCCGCTCTTTATTGGTCTACCAAAAGATTTTAGATCTCCAAGGATTTTGCTGAACCTGGAGAACATTTCCTCCACTGATTCTCTATCCTTCATTTGAAATAGCTCATTGTCACGAATTAGAAGATTGATCCTTGTTTCTTTCACCTTGTTGGTTCCTTCATATGTGAACTCCAATTTATCCCACATTTCCTTAGCAGTTTAACAGCTTGAAATCCTTTCATACTCTTCTCCACTAATAGCATTATACAGTAGCTTTTTTGCTTTGGCATTCACAGTTATGACAACTCTTGTTCATCAATGTAATCATCTAAGTCAAGTGGATCAATTGATACAATGACTTGACCATTCTCATCTTTCTTCGGCGGAATTGGAGGATTTCTCTTTTTGATCACACGCCAAAGTTTGATGTTATATGACATAGTGTATGTCCCCATACGAACTTTCCAGTGAGAAAAGTGTTGTTCGTTGAAATATGGAGCTCGTACCTGAGAGGTTCTTTCTTGAAATAGTGCACCGACGATTGTGCTTGATCCCATGATCTTTTCCTCACTAGCTGTGAAGTAAATTTCTTGAGCCTTGCTATGATACCAATTGAAAGTACAAGAGGGAGGGGTTAATTATGGTCGATTAAAAACTTAGTTGACTAAATATAAGTTTAATCGACTAGATTCTGCACAGTGAACATTTTAAGGAGAAATAAACCAAGCAAACTGAAAGATAACAAGACACAGAAATTTTTATATTGGTTCGGTATCGTGAGGTACTTACGTCTAGTTTCCCTTGGTTTACAAGGGTTCTCTTATATATTTGATAAAAAGTTACAATGGTGATGGTTTTGGTTCGCTCACCATCAAACGATATTCAGCGGCAATAGATTTTATAATATTGACACAACTCTCTTTTGTGTTCTATCTCTTCCTATTTTTTATGACACTTGTAGACTCAAGAATACAGTGTTTGTACTAAGAACTAGAAAGGTTTAGAAGGCAGATTGTGTAGTTGCATTTTTTTCAATGTACTTCTATTTCTTCCTTTATAGCTTCATGAATCTTCTGCTTCCTTGACTTTTGGATTGTACTGAGAAATTTTAGGACTCCTTTCCTTTGTGAAGCATGTACTTCTAAGAGAATGACCCAAGGGTTTCCTCATGAATCTATCTTGAAATGGTAGCTAGATTCATTTCTTGTTCCTTATGAATTGCTTTCTTGATTGGGGAAACTCTTGGTTGATTTCTTCAATCATGGCGGATTGCTTTTGACTTTTTTGGCTTGAGCTTTTGGAGAATCTTGCAGGTCTGTTTGTTGTCCGAGATCTGCTCCAATTTTGCACACTTGAAAATCTTGAACAGTGTTAATTGATTTTCTTCTTTTTAGGTCGACTGATTTATTTACCATGTTAGGCAATGGTTCAAGATACATAGTCGTTGAGTGAATCTTCATTCCTTTTTGCAACGTTGTTTCTCACCTGAATATGCATACACTAGTATAACATTAGTCAAGGCTTCTTTAGATTTACTGATCATTATTAAAACACTAAACCTAAAAGATAATTGATCCAACAGCCTCATATCATATTAGTGGCAGTCTAGATGTACTAAGTCACAAATCTAAGTTAGTTGCTAGTCATGATGAACAAGTTCATTTGCCTACTGGTGAAAAGGCAGGTATAACTCACATAGGAACTACAAATTTTCTCAGAGGTGTGGAACTTAAAAATGTACTATTTGTTATTAAGTTCATATTTAACCTACTATCAGTATCCAAACTAACCAAGGCTCTATCTTGCTCTGTGAACGTATTTCCTGATTTTTGCATATTTCAGGACCTTTACGGTGGCAAGGTGAGAGGGATTGGTAGAGAGAGAGGTGCCATGTATGTGGTAAAAGATTATTTCAACAGAATAAAGGAAGGTGTATGCAATATGACAGTGCATAAGAATATTGAAGATGGAAGCATGTGGCATAGGAGGCTATGACATGCTTCTGTTAGTACTATGAATAATGTAGAATTCCTTCGTAATAAGACTGTTGATATGTCTGTAAACTATGATTGTCATGTGTGTCCATTAGCTAAACAAAATAGATTGGTATTTCCTATAAGTAAATCTAGAAGTTCAAGTTCCTTGAATCTTTTGCAGATTGATGTTTGGGGACCTTATAAACATCCTACTCATGATAGAAAATACTTTTTTTATTTTTAATATTCATCGATGCATCTAAGTAAGTTATAAGTCAATGAATCAATTTACAAATAGATATATTTGATGATGATCAATTATATATATAGTGATTAGATTATTGCTTCTTCACAAGTCTATCCCAAAAGAACCCGACCATGTGGCCCTAGCGCTTCGCGTTCTCAGATGCGACTATACACACACAAATAGGTGTGCTATACATAACTTGTTATAATATATGTTAGTGAATTCATTATTTGTATTACAAAATTAAGTGTTAATGGATTATATTTATTGTTTAGATAATAATTTGAGTGTAATTCAAAAGTTTTACCATGTTTGACCTATGAACTGACCAAAGTTGGTCAATTATATTTTAGAAATTACAGCTACCGACCAAAGTTGGTTGGTAATATCTTCTCTGGTAATAACCGACCTACTTTGGTTGGTAAATTCAACTATAAATTTTATAAAATAATTGAAATAATAATATAATTATTAAAATTTAAAAATCTGGGTCCACATTACCGACTGATGTTGGTCGATCATCAAAAAAGTACTTTAATTAAGCAAGTCTGACCATTGCGGTCAAATGTTTGACCAATAAAATATTTTTTTGGTAGTTTCCGTCCGCTTTGGACGGTTTTTTGGTCGTTTTTGTTGACTGACCAACATTGGTCGGTATACCTCGGTCGGATTTTCCCGGATTTCTAGTAGGAAAAACCTCACACGAAAAACGCGCTCTTGACAAGCGTATAACTGTATTAACAGTTGATCCCTGTAAAAAAGATGCATACACCATATTTCAGCATCATAACAAACCAATATGAAGTATACATGCTCATTTTGGTCGGTGTAAGGTTCTTCTTGGTAAACATTCATTCAAGAGATATAGGGTTTTCACTGTAACACACAAGGGGCTGTCACGACCCAAAATCTAACCATGGTTGTGATGGCGCCTATCGTGTTACAAGGCAAGCATATTTCCCAAAATATTACTACTAAATCGATTATAAGAATTTAATAAAAAAATTCCAATAATTTAATTCCTGATAAACTAAATCAACTCTAAATATAAATAATATAAAATACAGAATCATCGAGCCCCAAACATGGGAGTGTCACTAAGTCATGAGCGTCTAAAACTACGAACTAACAGCTTGTTTGGATGGTTGTTACCCATTGTATCGTATTGTATTGTTTTCCTAGAACAATGTTTGTTTTGATTGTTTAGTTAAAATTGGTTGTATTTTATTGTTAAATTCATTGTTCCGGAACAATGAAAAGTCCTATTTTGTTAAACAACCGATTTGGTGTGGTGGGATCCGTTCCTATTTTTCTTTCTAATTATGCCCTAACTTATTACTTTATAATTCTAATTTACCCTTTACCTTTTTTTATTTTAAATAATAGCAAAGTCACTTTCTCATATAATTCTATAATAGAATTCTACGTGAAGTCTAATGATCTATATAAATTCTCAAAGACAGCATCCCAAATATAACCTATATAATAACATACATACATGAAAAACTCGTTTTGTTCTTCTGTCGCTTCTCCATACTCTTCAGGTAGAGGTTTTGTTTTACTTTTGTCTGAATGGAGTGTACTTCACATTTTTTTAAAATTTTTATTATTATGATCTAATTATGAATATAGTGTACTTATTATTATTTTTAATATTAATAACTTGTTCAACTAATATCGATAGAATTTGTATGAATTTAATTGTTTAATTTATATATAAGACATAATTAGTGATAATTAGTAGAAAGGGGTTTTCTTAAATAATTTTTATGTGTAATTCTTGATAAATTAAATATTTAAATAATTGAAGGTATTTTAGTAAACTTATCAGTTACAGTACAGTACGATACAGTCAAATCAAACAGCAAAATATTATTTAACAACAACAAACAATACAATCTATCCAACCATTGTATTCATAAAACGATACGATACAATACAATATAGTACAATACAATACGATACATTATAATACGATGGGGAACAGTGATCCAAACAGAGTGTAAGATATATAAACTACCTAAAATAAGAAAATGATAACAGGAGTAACAAGGTCCTGCGGACGCTAGCAGCTACCTTGCAGTCTCCAAAGATAGCAGGCCTGAACTCAACGATCACCGCGCTCTAACTCACCTGGATCTGCACATAAAGTGCATGGTATAGTATGAGTACAACCGACTCAATAGTAACAGAAATAACTAAGGAACTGAGCAGTGGGACGAGCTAAGCAAAACAGTCCAGTTATTTATTTTCACAACTTAAAAATAACAGGAATAAACATGTAAATTCCATAACTCAGTAAATGCCACAAAGAAATTTAACAGATAAATGCAGCAACAGCAAAAGTAAATGCAACCTCACAGCAATGTCACTCCATCACTCATCACTTGCACTTAGCACTCAACACTCAGCGCTCACTGGGGTGTCTACAGACTTCGGAGGGGCTCCCAAATCCCAAGTGCTAAGCACGGACAGCCCACGTGTAAGAATATCAATACCTGAATCCGCACGGTCAGCTCACGTGCTACGCGGACAGCTCATGCGCTATGGTATCAATACCTAGACCCGCACGGTCAGCTCACGTTCTACGCGAACAGCTCACGCGCTATGGTATTAATATCCTCACAACCAGGCCCTCGGCCTCACCCAGTCATGTACCTCTCCAGCCTCACAATGCACCACAAATAAAGGGACACAGCCCACATCAAGTATCACAACATATCAGCAAAATAATAGAGACTGAGGTAAACATGCACAATAATTTCTATGACTGAGTACAAAGAATGTGAGCATGAATGAAGCCTAAACATGATCTCTAACGCGAAGGCAGACAAGTTCACCAACAAGTAAATGCATAAGCACAGATAATGGTTATTAGGCCTCACAGCCTTACGAGACGGACCAAGTCTCAATCCCTCGAGGTATACACCCACATGCCCGTCACCTAGCGTGGGTATCACCTCCAAACAAACACATGATAGCAAATTCTCCGGGTTTATACCCTCAAAGCTAGAGTTAAAACTGTTACTTACCTCAACAGCGTAAAATCCTACTCCGGGATGTCCTCGTCCCTTGACTCGCTATCGAAAAGCTCCGAGTCTAACCATAATCAAAATAATATTATCAGCATGGCTAGAGAATCGAATTCCACAATAAAAACTACAAAAATAGGCCAAAAATCCGAAATCGGCCAAAAACTCGGGCCCTGAGCCCACGTCTCAAAACCAATCAAAAAGGGCAGAATAATAAACCTTTGTCCTCTCCCGAATCTAACTATATAATATTTATCAAAATCGGACTCCGTTTGGTCCCTCAAATCCCTACCTAAAACTCTCCAAGACTCAAGCCCTAGCTCCCTCAATTTCACTTTGGAATCATCAATCAAATCCCAAAATGAAGATGGATTCATGAAATATAACCAAAACCGAGTAGAGAACACTTACGTCAAACCCTATGGTGAAAATCGCCCAAATCTAAGCTCCCAAAATCAAAATATGACCGAATGAACAAACCCTTATTTTATATATTTTCTGCCAGTTATTCTGCCTCGTTTCTCGTGCCAAACAATCTCGAAACTCGCTTTTTATGCCTCCAATGGATTTCGTGTGAAATTCTAGTAAAGCTAGGCTTTTGAATCACTCAATTTGTCCTTCTAATAATGAAATATGTTGGTTTCAATATTTGCAAATTTTTAAATACGCCGTCAGTGGCAATTTTGTAATTAATATGAAAAGAACTAACAACCTAATTCTTAGTAAAATGACCATAAAATCCTCATACAATGTCCAAATTCGATGATTCTTTTTTTTATGGCTCCGTAATTATGATGTGGATCTAATGCTTCAATCAAAAAAGAAATCAGAGCTCATTTGTTCAATGTAATATCATTTATGCTTGAAAACATAGCGTCAAAAAATAAGAAAAACGAGCGCAACACAATTCAAACATATCTGAAACTCACCTGAGGCCCTCGGGACTACAACCAATAGTTTCAACAAGTCATANCTCGTGCCTTATGACTTGTGTGGGCCGGTAGTTCGAGATTCGGAAGTGTTTTGGCCAGTTCAGGAACACTTGGTTCCTGAAGGCTAGCCTATTTGGCTGATTTTGGTTCCGAGCAGCATTTTGAGCAAATGACCTCGGAATCGAGTTCTGACAGGTCCAGTAGCTCCGGATGATGATTTCGGACTTGGGAGTGTGTTCGTCTCGGGTTTTTGATGACCCAGGAATATTTCGGCACCTGAATTGGAATTCAGGATTTCATGTGA